>JBBBDQ010000776.1:622500-720000 GCA_037127315.1 Ascarosepion bandense
AGAGCCTAAGCAGGTGGGTGATAAAACGGGGGTTGCCTGGTATTACACAAGAAAGTGTACTCAGAGCCACCAAGAATAGGGAGACGTGGAAGGCCATCATCTCCTACGTCTTGAAAGAAGAAGGCATATAGAAGAAGAATGGCGTTTTCAGTAAATTTATTTTCAATCTTTTATCATAATCATAACAAAAATGCGCAGATGACACGGTGATGATAGCAGACACGGAAAGAAATTTACAACACACCCTACAGAAGGTAATAAAGGACAGCGTGAGAAAAGGACTAAGCAAGCATGAATTACAAGAAAACTGAATTCATGGTCTTCAGCATAAAAAGGAACCTAAAGTGTCAACGACAGGTCGGGGATACTAAAATCAAGCAGGTCCAGAAATTTTTGGGATGTGCGTTGTGGTGCATTGGATATCGGCTCAGGACGAGAAATCGTGGAGCCGAGTTCGAATCCCCGCTGAATTCATTGCATTCACTTACGCGCAAATATCCTTGGTAAAGGTATTAATCTGTCTCTTCCTTCCAGTTATGGGTTAAATAACAGGACAGATTGGGTTCTATGGCTTTGGTCGTCAACCAGTCTACCGCAGAAAGCAATGGCAACCTACTGCGGGATAATCTTCTGCCCAGTCAGTCATGTTTCTTTCGAGACATGATCGCCCAAAAAGTGTATTACGTATGGCACTTAACTGACTGACTGAATATAATAGTTGAAAACATGATTAAGGTTTCTACTTGGCATAAAGTGGGTGATCAGTTTATTACTTCATAATAATATAAAACTGATCCCCCACTTATTATTACTTATTAATATAGTACATCTCTTCCACCTCTATCTATGAGTCAAATAACAGGACAGATTGGGTTCTATAGCATTGGTCGGCAACCAGTCTACCGCAGAAAGCAATGGCAACCTACTGCGGGATAATCTTCTGCCCAGTCAGTCATGTCTCTTTCGAGACATGATCGCCCAAGCGTGTATCACGTATGGCACTTAACTGACTGACAGAAATTTAAATATCTGTAAACTATTCTAACAGAAGACGGACAGTGGGACACTGAGATCCGTATCTGAGGCGTATCGGCATGGCCATCGACGCATTCTAAAACCTAAGCAGAGTATTAAGAGACATAAACATTTCGCTGGAAACAAAGACAAGAGTACTTGACTGTTATGTAATTAAAGATTAAAGATCCAAAAAATAGCTGCAACTCAGATTTTTTTTTAAAATAGGGGGGGGCGGGAAAATGATCTCTTCCCATTGGCAAGAGTTAACAATAAAAAGTATGAATTCTGCCGAAAAGAAATTTAAATCCAGACAAATAGCACAAAAGTAAGAAGCCGGCTTGGTACTTCCGGACCGAAAGTCGGGGTTACTGCCGGAGCCGATATGATGTTTAAAAACCCGAAATCGGCAATGAAGGCAGGACATCACTGAAGAGCTCCTTTTAGCACCAAAAATTTATTTATGGACTGTCTGTCTATACGGCAATGAATTCTGGACAATCTCATCAATGAATGTGGTTCTACAGAAGGATGCTGGGGATATCATGTACCAAACATGTGAGCAACGATGATGTTTGAGAGAGGATGTAAAAAATACTTATATTAATATCAGGAAGAGGCAGCTTAAGTATTTGGTCCGCATTAATAAGGAAGGCTTGGAGAATCTGATACTCACAACAGGGGTGGACGGAAAGAGAGGCAGTGGAAATCAAGGCGTAACATATTTGATGGTCTTAAGCAAGTTAATGAGAGAGCATGGTTTTGAGGAAATAACAAGAGAAAAGGTTTTAAGAGCTACGAAAGATAGGGAAATGTGGAGGCTCATAATCGATTACTTCCTGAAGTTACACGGCACATAGGAAAAGATAAATGGCGTCAGTAAAAATATCGTCAATGTTTTATCTATTTGAATATGTTCTGTCACGCATATCATTCTCCCTTAGAGTGAAAAACTCATGATCAAATTGATTTGGTGTCTGTTTTCCTGCCAACAATGACCTCGACGTTGCGGTTGTTACTGGAATCTTTGACCACAAGTACCAAATCGTACTTTTATTGTAAGTGTGGAAGCAATTATAAAGCGGTATAGCTAGTAAATACAGGTGTGGTACATCGCTTATCGCAAGATCACTGGTGCCGCCTAAGCACGAATTTACACGAGATACTAGATTAGCAACTAGGTCCCACCCTTTTACAGTTAAACAAATAAGATGTAACCGTAAATTCTACTCCAACAGCTTCTTTTCTCGCACTTCCCGCCTGTGGAACTCCCTTCCACAAGTCTGCTTTCCCGACAGTTACAATCTCCAGGTATTTAAATGTAGGGTCAATAGACACCTCCTATCACACTAACTCCCAACTATTCTCACAACACTCTCATCTACCCAACCCTCATTCTCGGTATCCTTACCCGCCTATCACCCACCCTCTGTCATTTCCTATATTTAATCAGCCTTTCTCCACTCTACGTAGCCCCCTGCACAGTAGTGGCTGTGACATGCCTTGCTCGGGGTGAAACGCTTATAAAAAAAAAAAAAAAAAAAGTGTCAACGAGAAGAGCGCCTATTTGACAAAGAAGAAAGGCAGAAGCTACTGTTAATTGCGTTTGAGTTCGGTGGAAATAGAAGACACACCTGTCTCTTTCATCATATCTCTCTCACTCTCTCTCTCTCTCTTTCTGTCATACACACGCATATATACATGATACGAAAAAGAACAAATAAGAGATGCTTATCAATCTAACATGTTTCACTATTTTTAAAATTGCTCCGATTCACTGATGAAGCTTTAATAAAAGTGAAACATGTTAGATTGAAAAGAAAAAGAAGGAAATTACTGGAAAGTAATTGACACTCACCTGAAGTTTTTTTTTAATCATTTCACCCCAAGCAAGGCATTCCACTGCCACTGTTGCGCTTGGGGCTACATAGGGAAAGGTAAATAGAAAGAGTGGTTAGATATAGGAAATGTCAGAAGGGGGTGATAGGTAGTTGGGTGGGTGGGAAGAGTGTTTAAAAGAATGGAAGCGAGTTAATTTGTTAGGTGTCTATTGACCTTACATCTAAACTCCTGGAGATTGTAGCCGTCGGGGAAGCAGTCTCGTGGAAGGGAATTTCACAATCGGGAAGTGCGAGAAAATAAACTGTTGGAGTAGAAGTTGCGGTTGCATTTTATCGGTTTCACTGTAAAAGGGTGGGATCTAGATGCTAATCTAGTATCTCGTGCAAATTCGAACCTAGTGAGCTGAATATGAAATGCTCCTCATACCAATAACATTTTCACCGAGCTTTTCTACGGCATATGACTTCATTAAACTTCTTTTGATCATTTCGAATTTATAATTAAGTTGCGGTCATCAGGAGAGAATGTGCACCGTTTCAGGGCCTTCCTCTCATTGTTCTTTATCCTTACATTCTGTTGGATCCCGATATATATATATATATATTTTCTAGACATATTCTATTAAATATAAGAGACAATGAATGTCTATTATGTTTAATCATGAGCCGTTCTAAACGTCGTATTTTTGCTTTAATTTCAGTTGAAAATAAAGACAAAAATTCTCCAACATTTGGATAATTATTTATTGGTTTTCTTCTAAGCTTTCGGCTCACATGAGCCATCTTCAGAGAGGTAGTTTAAACTGAAATATTATAAAATCCACCATCACCGACGATTTTATTTTGTGTTGACATAAAACTCCGCTTGGCAACGGCAATAGTTACCAAAAATAATAAACGCAGTTCTTAAGTTTGCGATGCGGTTTTATGACGTCACACCGCGGGATAGCGCGAAATGACAACAAAACCATCTAGTCAAATGCAATGTAATATGTTATTTCCTGTTTTAAAGTTGATTTTATTGAGTGTTGGTTGTTTTGATTTGATGTACATGGCCTCCAATATCTGCAGGTTCCTCTTACTGTGTGTATGAGTAAGGATCACCGTATTGTTGACCAAAATCTGTCTGATATTACCTACATGTTTATGTTTTTCAGAGAAATGTTGTTTAATAGTACTCTGATCAGAAAGATGACATGTAAGTCTACGGGAGAGCGTGGTTGTGGTAAAACCAATATATGTACTAGGTTTTTGAGTAGTATCAGAGATGCAATCTCTGAATGGGCATGTAAATTGGTACACTACATTGGTTTTTTGTAAAGAATTTAGTTTAGTGCCTGTTGGGTTATTATAAACTATGAGGTCAATTATTTTAAACTTTTTATAATATATAATGAGTTTAATTTGATTATTACTATCCACTGGTTTAACATTTCTACGTATTATGTTTTTGAGAGTTTTTTCATCTTGTTCATAATTATTATGTATTTGGTTGCAAGAGTATAAGTTAATAGTGTTATGTTTATTTTGATGTAAACCATTATTATTAATATTATCATTATTGTTAGAGCTATTGTTAAGTTTGTTGAGATACATTTTAATTTGTTGATCAATAACGGAGTTAGGAAATCCATTATTGACTAGTGTTTGCTTAATGTTGTGTAATTCTTTATAAAATATAGATTTGGAAGAAGATATCATTTGTGTGCGTTGAAGTAAGTTTTTTATAACAGCTAACTTATATCGTTGGGGACATTCACTATTATAATTAAGAAGACACGAATTTATGCTAGTTGGTTTCCTATATAGAGAAGTAGTAAAGTAGTAAATATATATATATATATATATATATATAGAGAGAGAGAGAGAGAGAAAGAGACAGGGAGAGGGAGAGGGAAAGAGAGTTCATTAAGACCAATCAAATCTAGCAGTAAACAAAACAGTGCTATTGGTGAAAATTATTATTTTACTACTGGATTATGTTATTTAAGTCATGGCACTTATGCGTGAATAATAATATCACCCACATGTCCGCCAAGGCTTCCACGGCACATCTTCACTCGATGGTGAACTTTTTGATGACATCTCTTCATAGTTGATCTTCGATCTCATCAATATGCCTTATAATATCAGCCTGTTGAATTGTTGTTGATGACTCCAAAAAAGGAAATATAAAGGCGTCAAATCGTACGATCGTGGTGGCCAATTAACATCTGTGTTTCAATGTGACCTGGAAATTTCCTATTCAATAAAGTCATGTGGCATGTGGAGCTCTTGGAATCGTAAATCTTTGATATTCATAGCATTCAATTCCGGATATAATTACCAAGACTTATATAACCTGATCCAATAGTGAAATTAATAAACTTTTACCATTGATACGCTTTTATTTATTGCTAATTTCGCTCCATTTTAATGGAATACCGTATATATTTGTGATAAAATAAAAAAATAAATAGGCAATGTATCTCAATATAATATCTTTCACTTTTATCAAGCTTCCTCAGATATCGAGATAAACATTAAAAAAATAAAGCACACACAATAACGGTATATTATGGTTTTGAGTAATTAACAGTAGCTTCTGCCTTTCTTCTTTGTCAAATAGGCGCTCTTCTCGCTGACACTTGCGATAAGCGATATACCACACCTGTATTTACTAGCTATGCTGCTTTATTTGTTATTAATCAAATACATGTCTTAAAGCAATGGATGATTTTGTAGATTATGTGTGAAAAATATTTTGTACGATAAAATGTGCAATAGTGTATGTGTGTAGTTGTGAGTTGTAACTATTTGTTCATAACTGGGACCCTAACAGGTGCTACCACTCCGTGTCAGGGTGAACCTAAGAACAACAGCAATTAAGAGGTGGTTCCATGCTCCTCACAACTTCCCAAGACTTTGCTGCCGGATGCAGTTTACCACCATACCCAGGATCACGTAAACTTTAATTTCTAATTTATCATTGTTGCATATTAATACCGTGCTGAGAAAAAGTAAAGAGTTGTTTGTTTAAAATTAATGTGCATATTTGATGGTGAGTTCAGTCTTATTGAGTTTCATCAACATTTTAATAGGTTAAGTTTCATGGGGATAAAATAAGAGGATTTAATCTATGTATTTTAGGTACAGCCGTTAAATATGATGCGTTTGAATGGACCGGATACTAAGAAAAACACTGATAGATAAACCCATGGGTCAGTCAGTTAAGTGCCATACGTGATACACGCTTGGGCGATAATGTCTCGAAAGAGACATGACTGACCGGGCAGAAGATTATCCCGCAGTAGGTTGCCATTGCTTTCTGCGGTAGACTGGTTGCCGACCAAGGCTATAGAACCCAATCTGTCCTGTTATTTAACCCATAACTGGAAGGAATAGACGGATTAATACCTTTCCCAACGGTATTTGCGCGTAAGTGAATACAATGGATTCAACTGGAATTCGAACCCGGCTCCCCGGTTTCTCGTTCCGAGCCGATATCCACTGTACCAGAACGCATATAAGTTGAATTTTTGTTTGTAGAAAGTGTTACTGAAAGAAAAGAAACAGTGGATAGTAATTAAGTTGCATATTATTATAATTTTTTATAGCCGGTTAGAAGAAGCTTTTACTTGGATTTCAAGAGGTGATTTCATAGTATATCAATGCATTTTGTGATGAGTATACCTGTGTATAGTGATCTAAATTCTCCATAGACATGTTAACCATATTAATGTTTCCTATTATTTGAAATAAATCAACGGAGCGTTTGATGTGTATAGTGCTAGAAACGGAGTTAAGGTTTTCGCGATTGCTTTAATTAACTTGTGGGGTGCACTATTTTTCCAGATACAATGGGTTTGATGGGTATGTCAGGTTTATGTGTTTTGGTTAATCTATATAATGTGGGTAGATTGGGGTTATATTCTATTAATCTAGACCAATATTTGTTTTCATTTCTTAATAGTTTCTTTATTGCTTTGTTGAAACTTTGTGTTTCAGTTTTTATTGTTTGTTCATTGATTTGTGTGTAGTTGTCGTTATTTAGGAGGGATTCTAATTTTTCAGAGTAATATATATATATATATATATATATATATATTGAACAGTGGCCGACCAAACTAAAAGTTTTATGTTATGCGTTGTCACGAAATCATCAGACGGTCGACAACAGTTATGCGTGAAAATGGACATTTTATACCTCTCAGGCAATCCCAAGATGATAAAGATGTAGTTGATACGTGCATACCATACTTACACCAACCAAACTCACCGTGGAGGGTGGGTAGAAATGACGATCGAGACAAGATGAAAATGCCGTAAATTCACAATTATTCTAGAAAAAAATACACCCGTAAAAGTTCACAGGCGTACCGAAAAAGGGCTCCTCGGCAAAGGAGCTTATTGCCGAAAAGCAAAATAGTTTTCAATAATATTATGTCTTCAAATTTCAAAATATGAATAAAATGAGTATCTAATAAGGGAGGGGTTCATAGATAGACAACAGAGAAAGAGAGCCCAAAGCCATATTAGCCATTCGTTACTATGGTAGATTTTCTTATGAGTTGCTTATTTTATTCACAGAGGTAGAATCGCCGACTGACGCAAATTCGGTCGGGTTTCAATCCTGGGTTAAAAGCAGTCGGTGTCTAACTGTACTGATGAGCTGTGATACAATGAAACAGATCTGTCTGCAGATATATATATATATATATATATATTCTCATTCATATACAAGCCCGTTTCGCTGTATCACAGCTCATCAGTGTTTTTTTCACTTGCTTCTAGCCGGAATCGAAACTCGACCGATTGGGTGTCAGTCCCTACTTCCTAAACCATAAGCGCATGGAATGAGAGAAGAGAAATTTCAGCGTGTTATATATATGCGATGTATACACACGCCAGTCACCGGGAAAACTCAGTTCTTTACTGGAGAGTAAGACATATATATATATATATATATATATATATATATATATATATAATATTATATATTAATGAAAAAATGCTGACAAAATACACACAATATATATATATATATATATATATATATATATATATATATATATATATATATTGTGTGTAGTTTGTCAGCATGTTTTCATTAATACAGTTTTCATTGAATGATAGCTCACTATCTCACCATATAAAAAACCCACCAACAAAAATCCCGCCACACTTAATTATATTAGCGAATGCCCCCTTTATTACAAATTAGCAATCATAAAAAATCTCCTACATCGAGCAAAAAACCAACTCGTCTACAAAACACATCTTCCACAGTGAACTAAAAAACATAAAACAGACACTCATCAACAATAATTTTCCTAACTACATAGTTGATGAACAAATACGACATTTCCTTACAAACCTGAACACGAAAAAAACAAAACATGGTAATAACCCAACCAACCCCAAACATAACACTCTCTATATCGTAGCCAAATGCACACCAACTACCAACTAGATGAAAATATCCTAAAAAAACTCATAAACACTAATACCTCTCCGACAGACCCCAACAAAAGAATTAAATTTATCATATATTACGCTAAATCCACAACATCCAACTCAGTCGTCCGCAACGACTCCTCCCCCACCGTTAGCGATTTGCAAAAAAACAATGTAGTGTATAAATGTAAATGCCCCTTTCGAGAATGTATCTCTAACAAACTAAATAATACCTACATTGGACATGCTACTAACTCGCTTTCGCGGAGACTTACATTGCACTTAAATAAAAATTCTAACATATTCCGACATTTAAAACACCATGGCTATCAACACACACTTCTTAGGAAAACACTTGTTGAAAATACGCATATACTAAAACAAGAATATAATAAACAAAAACTTAAAATTCTAGAAGCTATCTGCATCAGACAGTTTAAACCTAGCCTAAATAAAATAAATTTCGACACCTCTGCTAACATACTTCAATGCCTATAATCGACGGGAGAGGTCATAGTTATTATACTTACCCCCTACACCATAGTAGCAGCAGTTCCCAGACCAATCCCTCATGCCACTATACACTCAATTGACCAAAAACCCACTACCACCATTCCTTCTCGGCCTACAGCCATGTTTGTTTGTTTGTTTTTGAGGCTTAACGACATATCAATCCTTATGGCATAATTTTAAGGTCATAACCAGTGATTTTTCGGGTAAGGTTTTTTATTTTTACAACGTTTTTCTTTTCACGATTCATTGGGATTTGTTTTTAAGAGCAGGGTCCCCAAGTCCTACCCTTGTTATTTAACCCATAACTGGAGGGAATGGACGGATTAATACCTTTCCCAAGGGTACCAGTGCTTAAGTGAATGCAGGGTATTCAACTGGAATTCAAACTCGGCTCATCGATTTCTCTTTCCGAGCCGATATCCACTGCACCACAACGCACATCCGTCACTATACTCTTACCGCACCTGGTATTCCCAAGCGGTCAACCATCTAAGTACTGACCAGGATCAACGTTGCTTAACTTCGGTGATCGAGCGAGAACCGGTGTATTCAACGTGATAGGCCGTAAGCCTACAGCCATGTGCGACTAAAAATGGACCTGTCTAATTTTCTCTGTATAACTCTACTCTGTTAAAATAATTTAAATGTTCTATGTTCACTGAACATTAAATGTATATCCTTTGATAATGGCTTATGTAAGCCGGAAGCTCAGACCTGATAAAAAAAATCAATTATTGCGATTTCTTGTCGTCTTTCCATGACAACACTATCAAGCTAATCAGATCATACGAACGGATCTTACACAAAATAAATAGACAGAACTTTTCTATATTATTCAATGAAACCTGTATATATATATATATATATATATATATATATATATATATATATATATATGACATTAAAGTGTTATATATATATATATATATATTGTAAGAAAGTTATAGAATTCGTAGGTCTTTTTACCTGCTGTTCATGCATTTACTTTTATAAAGTGTTCTCGATACAACGTAGACCATTATATTGTAATTGTTGTTACAATGGTTTATAAATTCATAGTATCACTACACACCAATTTTCGCGTTTCGAAGCTGCTATGTGCACTTTCATCGGGTGATTAGTTGAAAAAAACTTATTCAACTAATCACCCGATGAGAAGGGCACATAGCATCTTGGAAACGCAAAATCTTTGTGTAGTGATATTGCGGAGATTAATTTGGGGGACCGTGTACCAGTTCTACATTTGACTCTTCCAAAAAATGTGGTTGGCTCTGCAAAGCCTTCACCGCTATAATCAAATGTTATATTCCCACATGTCCACTACTGCATATTCGGGCCTTTTTAATATGCCCCAGATTACATTAGGATTTTTCTCATCTTTTCTTTTAATTCCTAGGAAAAAATAAAGAAAAGAAAAAAGAAAAAAAAGAAGAAAAAAATACAAAAATCTTAATATGATCTGGAGTATATTAAGGAAGCCTAGACTTCGCAGCGGTGGTGATGTCTGCAGACGTTGACAAAAAGAGATATTGGCTATAGAATCCTTTTCAGAACGAGGATATTTACTAAATGAAAGTTTCGAAATTATGTCCGGATGTATAGACAATAGAAAATACATTTTGGTATCGTTCAAACCTGATTGAAAGTATGTACAATGCCATTTTGTTAGACTAAGTGTTCGCTTTATTTTAAAATTTCTGTTATGTGTTTTAAAATTCTGAATGTGAGTTCAAAATAAAGCGTTAAGAAACCAGTTAATCTATAACATCTGACTATACCGAAATGTTGAATGCACGTTAAAGTAATAGACTGATTTGCTGAAATTTAATCATTAAAAGATATGCATACTAAATGCTTATGCATTATTTTTTCTTTAAATTTGTATTGAGAATTTTATGATACAACTGTTTACTGATCTAATTTGACTTTGACCAATATCTGTGTAATAATTATATATATATATATATAGATATAGATATATATATGTGTGTGTGTGTGTGTGTGTGTGTGTGTGTGTGTGTGTGTGTGTGTGTGTGTGTGTTCTTTGAATTGATACTTAGTCTTTTCTTTTTGACTCTTTTATTTGTCTAGAAATTCCTGTACATTTCTTACCATGTCTATTATCAACTGACTTACAGTCATATCACGTTGAACACACCTGTTCTCCTCCGATCATCGAAATTAAGCAACATTGAGCCTGGTCCGTACTTAGATGGGTGACCGCTTGGAAATGTCAGGTGCTCTAAGCTTTGTTGATGGATGTAGTACAGTTGATTTCTCGGAAAGATAAGTCGGGGAGCCGAGTTCGAATGCCGGTTGAATGCCCTGCAGACACTTACGTGCATATACCATTAGGAAAGATATTAATCCGTCCCTTTCCTCCAGTTATGGGTTAAGTAACAGGACAGATTGGGTTCTATAGCCTTGGCTGGCAACCATTTTATCAGAGCATGTAGTAGCAACCTTTTACCGGATAATGAAAAAAATGCCTACTTAAACACTGTGGAACGCATTCACGGCACAGTGAAAAACAATAATATCAGTGTTGGCCATCCACTGTATCCCCGACTGTCTCCAGCAACTTTCGCCTATGTCGTGCCACCGGACCCAGATGCAATGGGAAGAGAGAGTGAGGCTGAGGACCATGCGCAACTCTCCTTTCTTAAATCCAATTAAAGCGCAAGTCATGACATCTACCATCACTTTAAAGTCCTGCGGCGATGGACCAGTGCCAAAAAGCAGAATGTGTTGAACCACTGGCGGTCGCAGCCACATTTCTTCTGTAACGGGCCCTTCCGTGCAAAGATTGGCCTTATCAGCCACCTCCGCACCCACCAAAAAAATCCTTAGTGACTAGAAGTCGTGGTCTTCCTCGCCTGCGAGGGACGAACATATGAATACGGTTCATTTGCGTTACCTTACGCTATTAGGATTATGATCACTGTTAACGAAACCTTTTAGGACATATAATTAATGTGCCGTGTTCCTTTGACCCGTTGGTGATGATGGCCTCTACTATGTTTTGTTGCCCTACTCCCTGCTTCACCATCTATTCAATAGAAATAGTTAAGTAGATGACTTGCAGTTTTCTTCAGTACCTTTTGCCTCTACTATGCCATCAGAGTCAAATTCTCCAAGCAGCTTTTCCTCATTATCTTCCCCAAAATTTGAACTCGATCCGATTCTAATCAAAAGTGTCAATTTTGTCCCCGTATTCCTTAAAACTCATTTCTTAAATATTCCATTGTCAGTATTTTCAGCATCTTCCTGTAGAACCACATCTCTATTGCCCTAAATCAGCTCTTCATCTAATAGAACTGTCCACCATTCAGTGCCGTATAGAAGCATTGATCTTACATAGTACTTCATCTCTTTTTCCTTTGTTTCTAACATATTCTGCTTCCGTAATTCCTTGTTTCTTTATTCCGGAGCACCTTCGGAATTCGCGTTCCATAATTTCTGTCGTCTGTTAAACGCTACCCAGATATTTGAGTTTGAATATGTCCTTGATTCTGGCATTTTCGTTTCGAATCTCGCATCATATATTCTGTTTTCTTAGAATTGATAGTAAGAATATTCTTTAAGCCTTCCGTTATTTCCTTGTGTACTAATTTCTTCAGATGTAGCATTAACGAATTGCTTTGGGGAAAACGATTAAAAGTACAGACAACTGCAATTTGGGCGATCATATTTTAAAAGAGACATGACTGACTGGGCAGAAGATTATCACGCAGTAGGTTGCCATTGCTTTTTGCGGTAGACTGGTTGCCAGCCAAGGCTATAGAACTAAATCTGTCTTATTATTTAACCCATAACTGGAGGGAAGATGGATTAATACCTTTCTCAAGGGTATTTCTGTGTAAATGAATGCAAGGAATTCGAACTCGGCTCCCCGATTTGTCATTCCAAGTCGATATCCACTGCACCACAACGCACATACCTTTATATAGAAGCACTATTCCATTTTTGACATGATCTTGCACTTGCAAATGTAGGGTACAGCACAGAATGTCAGTTAGTAACAGGAGAAATGCAAGAAAACCGATCATTTTTCTAGTATCTTTAATGATTGGTCGTACGAGTTCTACTTAATGTCTGGGTTGCTTTTAAGGCCTAATATTCTTTCAAGGCACGGGAACCCTTTCAGGAAACATCCATTCATCGGTAACGGTGAAAGTTTAAGGTCCACGTTTTTGCTTTCAATGCATTGTGACCAGGTTTTTTTTCCCTACTGATACGTAAGAGCTCGATCAGAGGAACAATCACCTGCTGATTTTTGGTTGTCTAGATATGCAGAGCTGCACCTTAAATTGTACAATCATCAGTGTCAAATAATCAAAGCATGCCCTTAAGTAGATCATTTACGTAATGTAAAAAGACGGTTAGTCCAAGAAGCGACATGCGTATTACGCCTGCGTTATACTTGCTGGTCAGTACAGGGAAATGAGCATATCGGTTCGAAGATTTGTTCGTTTAATCTTGTCTACAATTTGAACTGCGAAAAACATACTTTTGTGGATACAGTCTACTTTCTTTAAACGTCATCATCATTATTATACCATAAAAACTGTCGATTCCCTCTTGTCCGTGTTGGTCGTTTGTTCTTCCTTAACTCGTTTTTGCCACTCTCTTGAACATTCGTGACTGACACTGTTAAATCGCTTAAAAAACAAAGAAAAAAAGAACAAAGAAAAACACTAGTGCTTTTCTTTTGCTTTTTCGTTATAGACATACATTTTAGACAATGCGTGTTTGGCAGCAGACAGACTCAATAAAATGATTTGCACGAATCTGCTGTTTTCACTATCGCATATAAAACCTATTTCTGGTCTATAAGTGGCAAATAGTATGTTTAAGAAAATGTACACCCCAACCACGAAGTAAAAAAATAATAAAAAAAAAAAACTCACCATTCCTAATAATATAACATTGATCTACTGACTACGCAGTGAGGCACCGGACGCCTTCAATTTGTTAAAAAGTGCACCATTTACGAAAGCCAACAACACACACATATGTAATGAATTGAGTTCTCTCGCTGACTGGCGTGTGTATACACTGCATATATATAACACGCTAAAATTTCTCCTCTTTCATTTCATGCACTCATGACTTAGAGAGTAGAGACTCCGACTGGCACCAAATCGGTCAATTTTCGATCCCGGCTGTAAGTAGATGTGTCTAGCCACACTGATGAGCTGTGATACAGAGAAACAGGCTTGTATGTGAATGACAAATATATATATATATATATATATATATATATATATATATATATCTGTTATTCCATCTTTCGTTCTACCTCCGCCCAGCATATTTTCTGCTGTTTACTATATATTCAATGTATCTGTGGACTCCACTATATAGGTAGAACAACGCAGCGTTTGGATTTTAGGATTAAACATCATACGCCTGCTAAAGTAAGAATGTTTGTCTGGCGAAACCATTCGAAATACATACTGGTCTTCCATTGCGGATCATTTGATAAATAGTCCGAGTTGTGTTGCGGATTTTAGTGTCAACTAGTTTCTCTTTTGGCCAGGACACACACGTTGTTCCATTCGAAGGTGTTAGAGACGTTATTTATCAGGTTTAGGTGAACCTCTTTTATAAATAAACAGGCTGTTTGCTTGAGCTTGCTCTGTTGAGTTTCTAGTATCTTCAGTAGTAATAACTTTTGTTCTTCCCTTCCCGTTCATTCATGTCATCTATGACAGATTTTCTTTTCATAATTTTCTCCGTTTATTGTTCTGATGATAAGAGACGAAACCGCTCGACTGATGCTTTTTGGATGAAAATTTATCATTGGCTTTTATAGTAAAAATTTACTGTCTTCAAAAACATATATATATATATATATATATGTCTGATTAAATAAATTGAAAACTTTGTTTGCTTATATTTAATAAAGTCCGTTCATACTCATGAATAATTTTCAGTGAATTATTATCAAATGATGCGAGAACGGCGTTGTAACCGCTGAAGTTGATTTTATTCATCATTTCCCAAGTATTTTCAAACTCCTTCTGAGACCATCTCCTGAGGTACAGTAGTAGTAATAAAATAACCATGAAATTGTTTTGCTATACATTATTCTAATCTGTAACATAAACATAAAACTGTATTGCTATATTGTTGTAATTTTTTTGTTTTAAATTAAAAGTTTTGTAGTTATGCGTAGCGTTTGCTAGAACGTGTAAGTTACACGTTATGGATAATTTGTGTCGCAATGTCATCGTTATGCACGCACTAAAGTTTGAAAAAGCCGTTCTTTTTATAAAAGTTTTAGACCATAACTACAGTATTCATAGATGGTTCTATTAAGTGTTTTCAATTTATTTAATCAGATATGCCTAAAAATGAGAGAATACACACACTCAATACACACAGACACACACACACATATATATATATATATATATATATATATATGTGTATATTACATGTAAAAATTCAATGTTTCATACATAAGATGACCATTTAGATAAGGATATTCCATTTAGGTAGGAATATTTAAACACCCATCTAGTCAGAGAGACCAAAATATTATATTTAAAAATTTCTGCGTTTCTAAATAATAAATAATGAAATTTTATATGTTATTAACGTTGGATCTGTAAATAAATAAATTTGAATACATTGAGCCTTCTGGCTAGATAAGTGTTAATATCTAATGTTAATAGGTTCCTTTTGGATTTACCCCAAACTGTTATTTTCGGATTTATAACCAATATATATATATATATATATATATATATAGAGAGAGAGAGAGAGAGAGAGGGAGAGAGAGAGAGTGTGAGTGAGTGAAGTTAAACAAGTATTTGGACAGTAAAAAATAGATTTAGAATCATATATTGAAAGAAAAGCATTGTCTAAAACTCCCAATATATTCACAAAACAATTATAAATGCAAATAAACAGAAAAAATATTTTGGCACGTATATATATTTTATATACAAACTATTAAAACAGGTCCCGAAAAAAGTATTTAGACAGTTCCGAAATTATGTTTAAAATTCATGTCTTGAGTATATTTCATGCCACAGTGTGTTAGGATTTTATAGAATAGTCTAAAACGTGCATTACTTAAAGGTGTCAGCTATCTTGATGGTCAGTTCATCCCAAGACGTCGCACTAACTGTACTACAGGATGACAAAACAAAGAGACCTGTCGAAAGATCTTAAAGATCGTATTATTTCTGCAAATAAAGAAAAAAATCTATCATAAGATTTCTAAAGACCTATGTATACCTGTGAGCACTGTTGGGTACATAATTAAGAAATGGAAAGCGTTCGGTACTTATTAAAATATGCCAAGAACAGGTACACCGCGCAAAATATCACAAAAACTTCACGAAAAATAGTACGGCGAATCAAAAAATGACCCTTTTGTGACTCGGAGAGAACTTTAAAAAGATCTCAGCAATGTAGAAACACATATATGCATGAGAACCATAAGTTTTGAACCTCAACGACAACAATTAAAATCTTGTTCTCCTCGCAAAAACCCCATTGCTAAAAGAACGTAATTTAAAATCCCAAAATTTGCCGAAACTAATTTACAAAAGCATGATGATTATTATAAGCAAATTGTATGGTTTGATGAAAGCAAGATTGAACTTGATGGCCACAGCGATGCTAACCATGTTTGGCGAAAGGATGGCACAGCTTTCAATCAAAAGAACACCATTCCCACTGTGTAGCACGGGGGCGGTAGCATTATGGTTACGGGATGCTTTGCATATAATGGTACTGGACAACTTCAAATTATTGAGTACACAATGAATGCAGCCAAGTATATTCAGATTTTAGAAGATTGCTTGCAGTCATCAGTTGAGAAATGAGAACTTGGAACAGATTCGGTTTTTCAACAGGACATTGATGCGAAACATAGAACCAAAGCAACACATGCATGGCTTCAAAGCAATAACATTGACGTGTTGACATGGCCCAGACAAACGCCGGACATGAATCCAATAGAGAATCATTGGAGAACACTGAATAATCAGATTTGGGAAAGGCGACTAAAGAACCTCAGTGAACTGAAAGTATTTGCAGAAGAGGATTGGGCTAAAATCCCCACCAAATCATGCCAGGCGCTTGTAAAGAGCTACAGAAACAGACTGAGAGCTGTGGTTGCAAATGAAGAAGGACTAATTAAATATTAAACACATTTAAAGCATAATTTATATTCTGTCCAAATACTTTTTTCAGTACCTGTTTTAATAATTTGTATATAAAATATATATACGTGTCAAACAATTTACTTTTGCTGTTTATTTGCATTATAATTGTTTTACGAATATACTGTGAGCTTTAGACAAGGGTTTTCTTTCAATATATGATTCTAAATCTATTTTTACTGTCCAAATACTTGTTTCACTTCACTGTATATATATATATATATATATATATATATATATATACAGGAAAAATTACTAAAAAGTTGAAAGTTTAAAAATGTACTTTTTGACAGTATTTATTTATTTCTATTATTATATATATATATTTGCTATTTCAGACCGGCCTCGGCTTTTCATCAGAAACAAATGATTTTAAAATTTAAACTAGAAGCGTTCCTCGTGAGGAACGTCTGTCGCGAGATGTTTACATCACGTGACGTATGAAGCGATAGAGTTTTTAGATATTTTTAAACATAAACCTAATTGTAATAATACTTTTAAATGTTGTTTTAAAGAAAGATTTTTAGGTGTATCTAAAGAATGTTTAACTATTGAAATATTTATAAAGATTCAAAATACCTAAGTACCTATTTAACCCTAGACTATATGCATTTAAGTTTCAAATCCAGTATTTTTCTTTCTTTCTGCGTGAGTATGTGGAACTAAAATCAGAATCTATCAGTAAACATTTGCAGTTTTCTAATGTGTATCCTAGTTGATTGAAGTGTTCAGCTATGGGAGAATAAGGGTTGTTTTGGCGTATGCTTAGTTTATGATTATTAAAACGGAATTTAAAACATATATATATATATATATATATATATATATATATATATATATAGATAGATAGATAGATAGATAGATAGATAGAGGGAGAGAGAGAGAGAGATTACGAACTTTTTACAAAATCCGTTTCGAAATGGATTAGGTCAAACATTTTTTAATTTATTTGTTTCAACGTTATTTTTATTGGGTACTCGAATTGAGTAGATATTCTCTTTTTGCCCAATTAAACGTATATTTATTTACATCTACTGGACTATTGAGGAATCTTTGTAATGTTTAAACAAAAAATTAAGAAATATGTTGGTGTTAAACTATTTCGAAACGGATTTCCTAAAAAATTCGTAAATAAATTGTTTTTGTCTATATTAGGATAAGAAAACAGAGCAGATATGAGTATATCGAAAAATGGGTAAAATGTGTATTTAAAAGCGATATTCGAGTTTTGTCTGAACAGTTAGTCCCTCGTTGTCGAGCAGTTAAGACAGGTTAGATATAATGATGGTTTTTTCTAGGAGTCGCAGGTTCGAATCTTGCTGGAGGACGCATGTATTGTTAACAAAATTTCTCGTTTATTCAGACTACTAAATATAAATAAATAGACTGTTTAATAGTTCGCGTTCGTTTTTTTTTTTTTTTTTTTTAATCATATCACCCCCAGCAAGGCGATAACGCCACTGATGCGCAGGGGGCTACGTAAGAGTAAAAAGATTGGAAAAGAGAAAGCCAGAAACCGCATCCTAAACAGGAAACAAGGGATGAGCCTCTTCACCTGTTCAATAGATGAGGGTGGAGTGTGAACTTGGCGATAGTTTAGTCTATCTACTCCAATTGAAAAAAAAACAAAGTGAGAAGATTAAAAAAGAGAAAACCGGAAACCGCATCCTAAACAGGAAACAAGGGATGGGCCTCTTCACCTGTTCAATAGATGTGGGTGGAGTGTGAACCGGGCAATAGTTTAGTCTATCTACTCCAATTGAAAAAAAAAAACAAAGTGAGAAGATTAAAAAAGAGAAAACCGGAAACCGCATCCTAAACAGGAAACAAGGGATGAGCCTCTTCACCTGTTCAATAGATGTGGGTGGAGTGTGAACCGGGTGATAGTTTAGTCTATCTACTCCAATTCCACTGGCAAGGGGTTATATAGAGGAAGGTAAAGAGAAAGAGTGGTTAGATATAGGAGATGTCAGAAGGAGGGTGATAGACGGGTAAGGCTGAGGGTTGGGTAGATGGGAAGAGTGTTTGAAAGAATTTCTGGTTTTTTCTTTTCCAATCTCTTCACTCTTATGTAGCCCCCTGTACATCAGTGGCATTACCGCCTTACTCGGGGTGATATGATTAAAAAGAAAAAATACCTTGTTTGGGGTGAAATGATTAAATTAAATAAAAAACATCGAGTGCCTTGGGGAGTTAGTGCAGCCCTGGGTTAATTGGTTGGCTGTAGATAGGCCCTACGTCTGAAAACATGACTGCACAATGTCACTTAAACAGGAGAACCAATTCATGGCTGTCAGAAAATATCTAGGATCACATAACCCATTGCTTCTGGCTACCTATCTTCCCAGACTGCAATCCCCTTGACTCCCCAGATTGCAATCCCCTTGATAATTAGGTGGTAGTCGCAGCTAAGCAAGAAACCAACAAAACTCCTACTAACACCAATGATGAACTAAAAGTAACATTCACTATATTAACCGAAGAGACTGTCCAGAAGAGATGCAAGAGACTCTGTAGTTGTCTGAAGTCCGTGGTTAAAGCCTGTGGCGATTTTATTGAATCAGTTCACTCTTTCGTATTTCATGATATTTTTGTATAATTCTGTCAAATATATCTGTTAAAGTGAGAAGCCACTGTTATTTTTAATTTTTGCATAATTTAGTATAGAGTTTTCAAACATCATCCGTATACATACATATATATATATATATTACGAAAATTAACGAAGATTAACGAAATGGTTATAAACAATCGACAATTTGAAATTATTTGTTTAAAGATTGTTTTTGATCAAAACTCGTATTTAAGTAGTTATTCTGTTTATAAACAAACAGTATTATAAACAAACAGTATTATATATTTGTTCCTACCGGCATGATTATTTATGATAAATGTGTGTCATTTGGCAGGATTCGATCTGGCGCGTCTTAGATTGGTGGCTTCCTCTGTGTGGATAGGTGCTGCAGGTTTGATTCATGCCGAATGATACAGATTTTTGTAACCAAATGTTATCGTAAATAATCAGGCCGGTAGGAACAAATATATAATACTGTTTGATTATAAACAGAACATCCACTTAAATACGAGGATCGATCAAAAATAATATTCAAACAAATAATTTCATATATATATATATATATGGATGTATATTTGTTTATTTAGAATTTATAACATAAATATGTTATATCATTAAAAACGTAGCCATTTTATTTTGTCACTATCCGTGTCTTATCAAATGGTGAGGTTTATTTCAAGTTGAACGGGTCCAGGGTCAAAAAAGGGTCAAAACTTAAAAGGGTCAAAACTTAAAAGGGTCAAAACTTGCCAAAACCCTTTAATCAGGGAGGCATTGTTACATAGACAGAGTGGACCAATCAAAGTAAAGCAATTTCTAATTTGAAAAATATGAGAATATATTTGCGTGTTTTTTATGCCAGATGTTGTGTATAAGTAGCTTCACATATGTGGTTATATTTTTAATTTGTATATGATGATCGGTGGAGTTTTTTTTTCGCGAACCCTTTTTGTTTTTAGCATGTGTATTTGCGCGAGTATATATGTAATTACGTTTATTTGTCCATACACTGAAATTTGCCTGCATTGACCTCGTTCATTCAAGGCCATCTTACGAATTCGTTCTTACATGTATCCAATATTGCAGCCTTTACAGACGCTTTCAAAACCTGGCTTTTAAATTTAACGGATATATTGACACATCGATAACAACAGAATCTGAAAATTTTTGTATATATATATATGTATGCTTATATTCGTCGGTGTGCCAGTGTGTGTTTGCGTGTATATATATTCGTCTATTTGTCCATATGTGGATGTATATAGATTTGAATATGTATACGTCTACGTCTTTTACTCGTTTAATATCTTTTTTTTTAATCATTTCACCCCGAGCAAGGCAGAAATGCCACTGATGTGCAGGGGGGCTACATAACTGTAAAAAGATTAATGAGAAAAGAGGGAGGAGTACAAACTAGTTAGAAAGGAGCAATAGAAAGCTGAGAAAGCAGGTGCGATGATAGATACATAGGTGGAGAGAAAGGGAAGGTTATACGAGGGTGGGGAGAGAGCTATAATCCAGTGGTTAGTATATGAGCATTTAAATTTCTGGAGGTTGTAGCCGTCAGGAAAGCAAGAATATGGGAGCGAGTTCCACAGGCGGGAAGTGCGAGAGAAGAAGCTGGACTAAATCTAATGCTTTTTTAAACTTGGAATTTAAAATTCGTAAAAAAAATAAAGTAAATTTAATAATCGATTACTAAAGCTGATACTTATATTGATCAAACATTAATATTAAATTGTTTAAATTGTTTTTGACGCCTATTCTCTTTAAATTGTTTTTAACGTCTGTTCTCTTATTATTCAAACTAGAGATTAATTTATTTAACAGTGGTTATATTAGCATGAATTTACAAGTCATCGGGATTGAAGAGTGGAGCATAGAGTCATTTTAAAACAGTTGATAACGCCAGATGAGACGTTTTCTCCTCGGAAATGTAATTTGTTTCCGGTCAGAATACTTGCAGCTATAAACTACACGTACGCTTTGTAGGTTTTAAACAAACGCAAATGTTCCCTAGCATATGTCTGCAAAAGGTATGGGGAAGCCGACCTAGAGGGCGAAAATAAATCGTACCCACGTGCGAGCATACACATATAGTGGGTTGCTTATCTATTACTTTTTCTGGTTGCAGTGGGATTCCGTTTTAGTGAAGGGAAGTTGTATACTGTTGCAAGGTAACGGAATTTGGCCTTGTGGTATATAGCCACTATTAGTCATAAAATGATTATAAAATCCAGAAAAGCAAATTGAATTGAAAATAACAATATATACACATATCAATAAATATTTTTACAATTAAAGTAATAACTTGAAGTATAGGTCCAACGGAGGTTAAATTCTCATGGCAAATTATAAGCTGAAAGAGATTTAATGCTTAGGAATGTGGGGAGCGTGTAAGTGAGGAATGTTTTTGAAGTAGTCGCTCTTTAGGTCAGTAAGTAGTTTTGAGACAGGGGAGAAGGAAAGAGACAAGTGTAGTAGCCGCTTGACTTAAGTCAAGGGGATATTGATTACACTCTTCTCCTGAGGTCTGCCTGCTGTCGGTGCCCGCTTTTTATATCTTCGTTTTGGATCACAGCAGCTCGTTTGGGATTTCAAACTTGTATTTGAGTATGGGCTTCCCATTGGCTGATAAATAAAATTCGCGTAGTCTCGCGAAATGGAAATTTAATATTTGATTAATTTTTATTTTTCAACCGGAACATTTGCGCGGATCTACCGGCGCACGGATGACTTTTGGTCATTTGCCGTTTTGTCATGAGAGGGCAAACCTCCGGTCCATCGCTTTTGCTAGGTTGGTAACACCACATACACACGCGCAGATATATGTGTATATGTGTATATATGTGCGAATACGTATATGTGTGTGTGAGTAACAGTTGGTGTCTGTTAGTGTCTGCGTTCTGATTACTTTCACAGATACATATACAGATATAGAAAATATGACAAAATATGCTGTATTTCTGATATTGTTCACCTTTATCTATAAATATAGCATACTTTGATATATATATATATATATATATATATATATATATATATATATATATATGTTTAATCATAAGCCGTTCAAAACATCGTAATTTGGCTTTAATTTCAGTTGAAAATAAAGACAAAAATTCTCCAACATTTGGATAATTTTTGATTAAGATGCTTCTAAGCTTTCGTCTCACATGAGCCATCTTCAGAGAGGTGTTACATAGACTGTAATGCAATAACATCCACCATCACCGACGATTTTATTTTGTGTTGACATAAAACTCCGCTAGGCAACGGCAATAGTTACCAAAAATAATAAACGCAGTTCTTAAGTTTGCGATGCGGTTTTATGACGTCACACCGCGGGATAGCGCGAAATGACAACAAAACCATGTAGTCAAATGCAATGTAATGTGTTAAGTCCGGATTTAAAGGTGATTTTATTGAGTGTTGGTTGTTTAGATTTGATGTACATGGCCTCCAATATCTGAAGGTTCCTCTTACTTTGTGTATGAGTAAGGATCACTGTATTGTTGACCAAAATCTGTCTGATATCAGCTACATGTCTATGTTTTTCAGAGAAATGTTGTTTAATTGTATTCTGATCAGAAAGATGACATGTATGTCTAAGGGAGAGCGTGGTTGTAGTAAAACCAATATATGTACTGGGGTTTTTATTAGTATCAGGGATGCAATCTCTGAATGGGCATGTAAATGGGTACAATACATTGGTTTTTTGTAGAGAATTTAGTTTAGTGCTTGTAGGGTTATTAAAGACTATGAGGTCAATTGTTTTGAATTTTTTATAATATATAATGAGTTTAATTTGATTATTACTTTCCACTGGTTTAACATTTCTACGTATTATGTTTTTGAGAGTTTTTTCATCTTGTTTATAATTATTATGTATTTGGTTGCAATAGTATAAGTTAATAGTGTTATGTTTATTTTGATGTAAACCATTATTATTAATATTATCATTATTGTAAGAGCTATTGTTAATTTTGCTGCGATACATTTTAATTCGTTGATCAATAAAGGAGTAAGAAAATCCATTATTGACTAGAGTTTGTTTCATGTTGTGTAATTCTTTATAAAATATAGATTTGGAAGAAGATATCATTTGTGTGCGTTGAAGTAAGTTTATTATAACAGCTAACTTATATCGTTGGCAGCATCCACTATTATAATTAAAAAGACACGAATTTATGCTAGTTGTTTTCCTATATAGAGAAGTTGTAAATATATGTCTGCTAGAATCAATGAATACATCAAGGAATGGAATTTTGTTATTAATATTAAGTTCTAATAAAAATTTGAGGACAGAGTGATTTCAAATTTATTTTTAAGATATGTAATTTGATCGATATTCTTAGCTAAAACAAAGATATCATCTATGTATCTTACATATATAGAGGTTTTATTGTTGTCATTAATTATTTTATTTTCTAGATTTGCCATATAATAATTAGAAAAGAGGGGACCTAAAGGAGATCCCATCGCAATACCATCTATTTGCGTATAAATATTGCCTAAGGGGTCGTGAAAGGGTACTTGTGTGGTGCATGCTAAAAATAGTTTTTTTTTTAATATAGTGGGTTTAATATTGATTGATGGCAGGGTAGCATGATTGTATACAACACGGATAATGATGTCAATTGTTTCGTGAACATTAGTGAATAAATTTTGGACATCCAAAGATGCAATTATTTGATTCTTAGGTTTTACTGAATGAAGAATCTGTAAAAATTCATCCGTGGAATTAATACTATAGTTACCAGGAAGATAGGGAGTAATTAGTTTGTTAATTATTTTGGAAAGGTTATATATTGGTGTGGGTATTTGTTTGCTCCGAAATTTCATAAAATCAAGTAAGTTTGGGGGCACCTAGTTAATTTTATGAAATTTCGTGAAATTAAAATTGCAAGTTCTGCTTATTTCGATCTGCTTTGTATTATAAAATACAAAATGCAATAAAACTTGACATTATTTACTAAGAAAAGCTTTAATTGCTTTTAAACTATTGTCTCATTAAACATTTTTTTTCATATCATAATGAAGTTGTCATTTATTTTTAATGATGAATGTTTTCATTTTTTTAAAATGTTCACCATAATTTTATTAGGTTATAAATCTTTTAAAATTATGTATTAATTTCAGGGAAAATTAATGGAAAAGTTTAATACAAATCCTCAATTGTGAAAAAAATAATTTTGAATTTTTATTCTATAAATTGCCGAATTTTGTAAGTATTAGCAACCATACACCCAAACACGACATTATAAGAAAATCAGAATTTTAAGCCAATTTTTGTAAAATTTAATAACATATAATATTAATGAGTATATTTACCAAATTTTTAATACTGCTTAGTATATAAACATTAAATAAAAAGCGCTCATTATGTTTCTGAATAAAGTTTCCGTAGAACAATATTAGATCTGTCGTTCCATTGTAAAACAGGTCAACACATATAATGTCGGATAAAAGCTTTTGTCTCGTTAAAAACTGCGTCTATGCATTATTTTAAACTTAGAGTAAATAATATCTATTTCAAACAAAATTTATTATTATTTAAATAAGCAAATATTTTTCAATTAATGTTTCTGAAAATTATATTTTATTTTTGGAAGATATTTTAATAAAGAGAATTACATTGCGATAAAAGACGACTAAGAATTGGTGCTAATCAGCTATTTTGCCCCCTCCAACAAAAAAAAAGAAAAAACTTTTCCCATCAATTTTAATTAGTTTTTAAAATGAAGAAAGGTAAATAGGTCATTAGAAATACTAAATTGAATCTATTAGCTTGACATTAAATCAAACATGAAAGCTTCAGGAAAGATTTTTTTTTAATTTAGACATAAAATATACATATATTGTTTAATATATATATATATATATATATATATATATATATATATATATTGTTGAATTGTGATAATGTTTAGCGCCAAGGTTTTTTATATTCAGTGGTATTACTGATGTATTTTGGCAAGGAGGTTTTTTGTGGTAAAAAGCTCGATATCAGGGTGGAGATAGAGCGTTGATAAGCACAAAACGTTTGTCACTTTAGCTGAGCAGGTTCATGCCGGCTTCGAAGTTTCCTTTATGATGTTCTCCCTCGTCAGAGCTGGTTTGCCAGACAAGCTCTGACAAATGAGAACAGCGTAACTGTCGTCACGAAATTTCGAAGTAACCATGAATCTGATCGGTTAAAGTGACAGACTCTTTGTGAACATATGAATATATATAAATATATATATATATATACAAAAATGAAATAACTGGTGGGTAACATCCCAAAACCAGATTCTATCAATATTAATATTAATAATATTAAAATAATCCAGGTGGAGGGCTCGATATAAATAGTATGATCTATTTATAGAATCAAATATGTATACTTTTTTCAAATAAAACTCCAAACACTACATCCGTTTTATGGCTATTTCCGCGAGAAAAATCTCTCTTCCTCAGCAACGATCAAAATCAAAATTTTATTGCAAATATGAGGCAAAAATTCAGATCCCAGAAGGTCACACAAAAAGTTTCCATACACAGCAAGTTAGTATTAAAAGGAAAAATGAACTAAATAAGGAAAAAAAAATGTGAAGAGAGGGAAAGTTAAAAAAGAAAAAAATTAAAATTTGGTCGTCTAGACATTGTTACGGAGAATAGGGAAGAAAGGGGAAAAAAGAGACAGAAAAATATTTTTTTCTTACCTACCCCTCCTTTCATTTTTTCTTACGTGTCCCTGAAATTTTAAATCATGTCGTTACTCACATATTCGGTTCATGGCATCCTCAGCATCTTTCTGTAGAGCAATAGTTTAGTTGCTTCGAGTGTCTCCTTAATACTAAAGGGGAATTTCTAGCATTCGCTTCTATACAGGATGACAGATATCGCTTATCAGAACAGTACCCGTTTTTATTTATTTTTTTATAATTTTACTGCCACTGTTTTGCAGGGGTTACATAGAAAGAAAGTTATGAGAGAGACTGAGAGGTTATATCAGGAAGTAGGTAAGAGAAGGATGAGAATACTGATGAGAGTAGAGTGAACAGAGAAAGGAGCATGAGAGAGAGGATACAGGTTAGTGAGATAGTAGATGACTACAGACTTTACATTTAAACTCTTAGAGATTGTAACTGTCAAGGAAGAAAATAAATGGAAGGGAATTCCACAGCCTGGCATCACGTGAAAAGAAGCTGGTGGAGTAGAATTTGCGTTTACATTTTATTGGTTTCACAGTAAAAAGGTGAGACCTATTTGCTAATCTTGTTGCTCGAGTAAATTCATATGTAGTTTCATACATGAATTTACATACATAAAATAACATTTTAGAAATGTTATTTTGAAAACCGTGACTATTCTACTACTATTTTATAGCCCTAGCAAAGATCGCATCCGACTACTGATGCTCGTGACAGAAAAACACGTTTAAAATTTGTAAGGTGTTTTTAAAGCGAGTAAAATGATGCTGAATTAAGATTTAAAACAATGACTGGAAGAAGTTTTCTTCCAAAAACGTCAGGAAAGGATAAAAATAAACAAGTCTGAATTTATCAAATTCGAGTTTTATTAAATCTATCTCACAAAATAAAATAACGACGCTTGATGCTGAGTCAAAAACAAACGCGAGCTAGGGAAAAACTGAAATCATAATGTAATTTGAGTATGAAACGTGTGTTCAACAACGGAAAATTTAACTTCACAATTTTAATAGAATAACGAGTGATAAAAAGGTGAACTTTTCTCCCGAGACGGAGTCGACACGATGGTAGTACATAAATGTGAACCTTTTTTGAGAAGTTGATGCAAAGATTTTACGATGTCCATGCCGAAAGGCAAGCTATTTTCACTGAAAAGAAGATGACAGGACTTGAAGTTGAATTATTCTTCCATGGAAAATGACAGTTATTCATCATGCATCTGTATAAAAACGAATCTTTTTCCCGAGAAGACGATTACAGGTCTTTACTGAAGGTGAACAATGGTAAATGAGCGGAGTATGACAGGATTTCACGATGTCTGTGCATGAATGCGAATCTTTTCTCCGCGATCACGATAACATGGCTTCACGATGTTTGAGACAAATACGAACCTTTGCCCAGAGAAGACGAGAAAAAAGATTTAAATATGTATTTGGATAAGGTAGAAATCATGAATCTATTGAGTCAAATAAAGACATGATTGCCACCCGGGAGTAAAACCAAATAACCTCGGTAAATTTGCATAGGTACATCAATCATTTAAAAAATGCTCTTTCACAAGCTTAACTTTAACTTTTGTTGGCTTGCGTGTTTACAATTAATGAAATAGGTTTTGATTGGTGAAAAGTTGTACGGTCGACTCTTGTGTAGCAATTAAAAAAGCCGTCAAAAAATTTCTTCAGCTTATCCCATCGGTATAGTGCTTATGTAGTATTTACACTAATTATTTTTCAAAAGATCTTTCTGTTTATTTTTTTATTTGGTTATTTCACACCAAGAAAGTCAGGACAGCTAAGAAAAGAGAAAACACTGGGTACAGGGGGGATTGAAAAAAGATGAATGGGATTTAAGAGGACGAATGTGGCAATTATTTAAATTTTTTGAGATTATAGTTATCAGGGAAGTAAGTAAACGAAAGTAATTTTCACAAGCAGAAAGTGTGAGAAAAGAAACTATTCGAGTAAACGTGGTGGTTACACTTAACTATTTCAATAGTAAAAGGGTGGGATCTAGATGCCAATCTGGTAGACGAGGCACCAAGTAAAAGAGCTCATCAGTGTAGCTGCAATTATACTATTTATGGAAAAGACAAAGGGAACCCACGTCACGTCTGTGAGTAAATGACTGAGGACGAGATGCCAAGTCAGAATCGATTAATTTGAAGATCTCTCTTTAGATTTTGTTAAGAACCTCG
The DNA here is from genome assembly GCA_037127315.1 of Ascarosepion bandense. NCBI lineage: Eukaryota > Metazoa > Mollusca > Cephalopoda > Sepiida > Sepiidae > Ascarosepion > Ascarosepion bandense. Next base: position 650,955 of record JBBBDQ010000776.1, read on the forward strand.
TGATGAATAGCAGGAGCACCTGACAAGATATGGCAACATTATTCAATACACAGACGAATTATTAATTTATATATGTGCAAAGTGGATTCTGACGAGAAAAAACCTTTGGCCCGACACAATGACCATATCTTTCTAGCATTAGATGCACACACACCCACACATACACATACAAAAACATACACACCTATATGTTCAGTTAGGCGCAATGAATAAATTTATGTCTAAATACTGCAAAAATCTAACTTTAAGATATATATTGACTAAAATTACACTAAGTTATTGTTGTGGATTCCGGACAAGGAACCGCACAAAATAATGAACAACAAAACAGATATGGAGACAGAAAAGTAGGTTATATTGAACATAATATACAAACTTGAACGCAGGTTAGTCATCCCGGGAATACTATTAGTAAGAAAATAAATATATACAAGTCTTGTAATGAAGTTCTTGGAAATAGTATATCCGTGTATATTACTCTAGTTGAGTGAAGTCTGGTCTCTGGGTAACTTCGGTATCTCTCGAAACTCTCCGGTAACTGTAACGGATCTCTACGATTACTCACCACTGCCAACTGCAACTGCAACGGTATTTACCCCACTTCCCACTTAAGGCGAGATGTGACACAAAATCTTTTTAATGTGGGTCTTCCCTGCCATATAGCCAGGCCAAAAATATCTGTATATATTTCCCCAGTTGTGATCCTACCCTTCGGCGGAACCACGACTGGGTTAGTGCTTTCTGCCTGAGACAGAGAGCGCTCTCCATCCGAAGGCAGAGAGCTTACAGTGTCATAGTAGCAGAGGCAAATGCCGACTGCAAGTCCTGTTCTCTCTATAGCAGGAGTATATGTACATTCAGTCGAGTCTATTATCATATACAAAAAGGATCCCGCAACACTTATCTTGCAATCCTAAAGATTAAGTTTATTGAATGAAATCGCCATTGGCTTGAACCACGGCCACAAGAAGACTTGGGAATCTCCAGAATCTCTTCTGGACAGTCTCTTCGTTTAAGTTAGGATGCTGCCATGATCCTTGCCTGCAGTTCATCATTGAAGCTTTGTTGGTCCCTCGATCAACTGCGCTCCACACATAATACCAACGGGGGTTGTAGTCTTGGGGGTCAGGTGGCCAGAAAAAAGTGATATAGACCTGTGTGTTCAGTCTGAAGCCCTTACTAACAAAATTGAGAGTTTTGTTCACACTAAGACAATCAGTGCGTTTTCCGAGCTGTCGTACCTTCGTAATCATTATCAGACTCATCAAACCCTTTTCAAACCCTTTGGACTGTCCTCAGATTGACACTAAACATTCTGAAATGTTTGTACTCAAGATTCCAGTGCGAATCCTAAGCAATACTGCACACCATTTCTAAATTACTCCATAATGCTCCTTTTCACACAGACGGTGCTTAACTGATCCACTATTCTATGCAGTTGACAAAATCAGACAAGATGGATGCTTGTGTTTAAGTATGAAATTATATAACCGCTGGGGTTTAAATTCAAAGTTCATTTCTATAATTAGATAAGTTGCACCTCTGATATTGAATACTCTTTCCAACGAATATACCATACCTTGAAATATATATATATATATGATAAAACGATGATATAACTATATATTATCACACACAAACACACACAGACATATATATATAAAGGAAAACTGAACATGACATTTGAATTGGGTACAAATTATAATTGATTTCAATGAACTAAATTAGCTCATTTCATCAGACCACACAATATTCGTTCCATTCGGTACAAAATTTTACTGGAATAAGCATTTCTTTAAAAGAAATGATTTTTCCAGTAAAAATTTTTGTACCCAACTTTTTACTGGAATAAGAATTTCTTTAAAAGAAATGTTTTTTCCTGTAAAAATGTTTGTACCCAATGGAACGAATATTGTCTGGTCTTATGAAATGAGCTGATTTAGCTCATTGAAATGAATTATAATTTATAACCAATTTAAATGATGTGTTCAGTTTTACTTTATAAATATATTGATCTGGATAATATCCACTGAGCTCTCTATATAGATATAACACCTAATATTTTATATTAAGTTGATTTTGTTGAATTAACCTTGCCAATTACTGACTTGACATCTCGACCACGAACGACCTAAAGTCTAAACGAATATATAAATATATTGATACAATATATATATAATGTATATATATATATATATATATTCGTTCCACTTGTGATCGGTTGAATAAGTGAGGCCAAAGACGTGCAGTATATTCTTCTACATTTCCAAAATGACGCAGTTAGTTCATTTGAGTAACTATGTCTGTCATTAACGCATCCACTATTGCTTTAAACATAACCAGCTCACTTAAATTTTGAACTGAAAATTTGAATATTTAAAGAGACCCTTTCTCATAGACAACGCAAGACCATGGTTACTCACTCGCTATCTTCAAGGTAAATGTGTACACGAGTTGCATTCTACTACTTCAGACACTTAATGAAGCAAATGCCATTCCAGGTATGCAAAATCCAATCACCCGTTTTTTTGCGTATTCCTTTGAAAAAAGAAAGCATCCCATTTTGAACTATTCTACCCGAGAATCGCTTCTTTGTCAAGCAGTGTCCCAGCAGAGGTGCTTCTCCGGACACTGCGATATTAACTTCTTCAAATCTGGGGTCAATCAGTATCTGTCCCCATGACCACATATTCTTCACTCATATCAAACGCCTCATTCAATAAGCCTCTATTTTATATTTCAGAAAGTGAGACCGTTCAACATAGCAATGGTAGTCATCTATGCACCCACAACACAAAGTACCTAGAAAGAAATAGAATCTTTTTACTCCACTCTAGACAATGCTAAAGCTCAATATAAAAGCCAAGAAATCAGGATCATCATGGGAGATTTGAATGCAACGTAGGAAAGGAGAGGGAAGGTATGACAACTTAGGTTTAGGAATCCGCAACGAACGAGAAGAAAAATTGGTCCAGTGGTGCATAGCAAATGACCAGGTAATAACTAACACCTGGTTTCAAGAACACCCATGATGTCTATGACACAAAAAACCAGATAGACTACATAACCATAAACAGCAAATTCGGAAATGCAATGATTTAAAGCAAAGCTTATCCACGTCCCAGTCATTTGCAAACTAAAGTTGAAACTCCGGAGATCTAAGAAGCCTAGTGCAGTACTAAAACTGAAATACAACACACTCGTGAATGACCTCAATCTACAGAAAGAATACACTAACAGCGTGAAAGTCAAATATGAAGAACAAATTGGAAAAGGACACTCGAAATGTGAATCGCTAAAGGAAGCAATATTGACATCAGCAACCAACATGGTGCCAAAAGAAATTAAGCGCAGAAAAAAGAGCGAGTGGATGACTGAAGAGATTCTGGACATGATGCAAAGGAGGCATAAAATGATACCAAGACATGGAATGGAGTACAGGAAACTAATCAAGGAAAAAAGAAGAAAATGCAGACAGGTTAAAGAGGAATGGCTCAATGACAAATGTTCAGAAGTAGAGAGATTGAGTAGGAATAATAAAGCAGACATGCATAAAGAAATAAAAAAACTGACAGGACAAAATCCTGCTCTTCAACAGGATGTATAAAATCCAAGGATGGAACAATCATATTAAAAAACGAGGAAATACTGCAACGATGGGAAGAATATATAAAAGATCAATTCCATGACAAGAGAGAGCAACCAATAATACGCAAAGATGAGGACGGACCGGAAATATTAAAGTGTGAAGTGGAATCTGCAATAGCCAAGCTGAATAGAAACAGCTGGACCAGATGGCATAGTCATACAGTTGCTGATAGCCTTGGAAGAATTCGGTATAGAGAAAATTAAAGAAATATTAAATTAAATTCATAATAGTGGTGTAATACTGGATGACTTCAGCAAGTCTATCTTCATAGCACTACCTAAGAAGCAAGGGGCAAACGAGTGCGAACTCCACAGAACCAACAGTCTAATGAGCCATTTAACAAATCTGATCGTCCAAATCCTCTATTCAGAGCGAGAAGCATGATCAGGCCAGAGATACGACAAGAAAAGTCCGGTTTCGTTAAAGAGACTGGAACAAGGAATGCCATATTTATGATTAGGATCCTCTCTGAAAGGGCAATAAAAATGAAGAAGGATTTATACCTATGCTTTATTGATTATGCAAAGGCGTATGACAAAATATGGTACAAAGAATTGATGGAGATGCTCGGCAGCTTTGACATATTTGGGAAAGATTTAAAGGTAATAATGAATCTTTACTGGCAGTAAACAGGCTTGTTTATGGACTAGTAATGAATTCAGCAGATATACAAAGATAGAAAGGGGCGTAAGACAAGGATGTGTCTTTTCACCGGATCTGTTCAACTTGTACAGTGAGAATATTTTGAGGACTCTAGAAGTCATGCCTGGATTTGTCATCGGAGGCCACAATTTAAACAACTAAGGTTCGCTGATGATACAATGCTGATAACAGATACAGAAAGAAAACTAAAAGACCTCCTACAGAAGGTAGCTGAAGAGAGTGACAAGAAAGGACTACTAATAAACTGCAAGAAAACTGAATGCCTGGTCATCAGTAACAAGGACAGCCCAATATGCCAAATACAGGTTGGGTATACTAGAATGAAGCAGGTACAAAAATGTAAATACCTGGGAAATGCTATAACAGAAAACGGAATGTGCAACACAGAAATCCGAAGGCGAAGTGGCATGGCGAATGAAGCATTCCAGAAGTTGAGTAAAATATTAAGAAACAGGACAACGTCGCTCGAAACAAGGAAAAGATTACTGGATCGCGATGTGCTGTCAGTTCTTCAATATGGCAGTGAATGCTGGACAATATCAAAGATGAAGGAAAAACTCGAAACAACTGAAATGTGGTTCTGCAGAAAGATGCTGCGAATATCATGGTTCGAGCATGTGAGCAATGATGAGGTCCTAGAAATGATAGAAACAAAAAGAAAACTAATACTGAGCATCAGGAAGTTCCTGGGACATGCAATGAGGAAAGAGGACTTGGAGAACCTGATACTAACAGGCCAGATAGAGGGAAAAAGAGACAGAGGAAAGCAACGGATAACATATTTGAAGAACCTAATGCGGTGGATTATGGAACGAGGGTTGCATGTTAAAACAGGTAAAGGTGTGCTAAGAGCCACCAGGGATAAGAAGACGTGGAAAGCCATGATCGCCTACGCCCTGAAGAGACAGAGCACATAGAAGAAGAAAACCGAGTAAAAAAAAGGAAAAGATCTATTATACAAAAGTTGGTACAGTAGAATTGGTGGATAAAATGATGCCCTTTGTAGAGGAGAAGGAAGTCATGATCGTGCTGAACATTTCCTAGATGATTAGTGCATGGTTATTAAATAACGTATTTTTCTAGATTGGACATAACTAGACGCACCTTAAAAATATACTCATTCTTTTTCCTACTTTCGATTTTATATATATATATATATATATATATATATATATATATATATATATATATCGTAATTTCCGGAGGTCATATTGATTGTAATAAGGATTGAATTAGAGAGACCTTCTAAGCTAGTCAGAGAAAGACATTTCCCACACAAAGAGATAGTTTGTTTTCAGAAGAGAATAATGAAATTCTGACATATTGTTTGTGAGATACACCGAGTAGAGAGCCGTTACAGGATTCTGACGCGAGTTAGATGTGAATAGGATTTCAATTTGCGATATCTGATATATTGATAAAATAAATATCGCTACCTTTCTCGGCGTTATTGAAATATGTTATTTGATAGAAGGAATCTTGGAAAGAGACATGTCTCAGTCGTATGCAACACATGTGAAAAGAAAACAAAATTCTTAAGAAATAAAAAGAAAATAATGCTAGTCACGAATCCGGTATGTCTGGATCAACAGACTTAAATGACAATTAATTAATCCTTGACGTAGTTATTAGTTTCTTAGCAAAAAGAGTGGTTTGTGTTCGAATCCCTATGAAAGGTGAATTTTTTAAATGCTCATGCCGAAAGTGGGTCAATCAGTTATGTGACATACGTGATACACGCTTAGGCGATCATGTCTCGAAAGAAATATAACTGACTGGGTAGATTTTCTTGCAGTTGGTTGCCATTATTTTCTGTGGTAGTCTGTTTGTAGAACCCAATCACTTCTGTATTTAACTCATAGCTGTCCGGTAGAGACGGAATTATGTCTTTCCCAATGGTATTTGTACGTAAGTGAATGCAACGATTTCAACTAGAATTCGAACTCGGCTCATGGATATCTCGTTTCGAGCGAAAGGTGGATACACAAATTAATTCAACGAAAAGATTTGATTAGTAACTTTCTTATTTTGTATTAAGGTCAAACCATGGGAAAGATAAAACTTACACACATACACACACCTACACACACATATACGCATACACACACACACACACATATATCTGCAATAGAGGGCAATGGATAAATTGACGTCTAAATACTGCAAGAAACTAATTTTAAGAAATATATTGACCAGACAATTTTTTCTGGAAATTTTAAAAATTAGATTTATTGAATGAAATCACCATTCACTTCAACCACGACAACAAGATGACTTCGGAGTCTCCTGAACCACTTCTGGCCAGTCTCCTTGTTTAAGTTGATGGATGCTGCATTCAGTTCATCTTTGAAGCTTTGTTAGTCACTCGATCATCAGTGCGCCACACATAATACTCAAAGGAGTTGTAGTCTGAGGAGTTAGGTGGCCAGAAATAAGAAATATAGATCTATGTGTTCAGTCTGGAGCACTTACGACAAAAGATCTGGTGATCTATTCATATCGGGGCGATCAAAGTGCGTTTTCCGAGAAGTCGTACATTTGTAATCATTATTAGACTCATCAAACTCTTTTCGAATCCTTTGCATTGTCCTCAGATTGACAGACAAACACCTCCAAAAGTTTGTACTGGTTCCTACGACGCGAATGCTAAGCAATACTTCCTCTACCTAGCGCCCAGGGCTCCGAAGTAGAACCGCCGAACCCTGTCAATTCGGTCGGGTTTGAATCCGGGCTAGAAGCAATCGGATGACTAACCGTAGTGTTGAGCTATGATACAGTGAAACAGATTTGTCTGATGATGACGATAGATAGATAGATAGATAGATAGATAGATAGATAGATAGATAGATGAGGCAGAACGCAGTTGTCCCACAAAGCTCTATTCTAGGTCTTACGCTTTTTCTGATCTTCATCAACGATCTCCCTGATGTAATCAGATCCCAAATAGGCATCTCTACTAACGACACAAGCATTTACTTCCATCTGGATAAAAAATCTGCCGAGGCTGACAAAGCAAACTTTGCCGCTGATCTTGAAAAGACCTCCAATTTGTGGTGGAATTAGGGTAAGAAATAGCTCGTAAATTTAATGCTTTCAAAACGAAGCTGCTCTCGTTTAACCACTATAGACAACCGCTCCTACCCCACTCTATCAGAATGAATCAGGCTAGTCTTCCTTAAAGCAAAACACTGCGTCTCCTTCGTCTAACTCTATCAGTCGATCTCAAGTGAAATGTATACATTGAATCCATAGTTAAATTTGCTGCTGGGAAGGTTGGTTTCCTGTGTAGATCCAGGAAGTTTTTCTCCTTTGAATTCATCTTGCACATATATAAATTTACCATCCGCCCGTGCATTGAATACTGCTGGCCGGGTGCTCCTGCTATTCATCTCGGGCTTCTTGACAAAATCCAACAGAAAATCTGCAATCTAACTGATCCCGACCTAGCAGCTCAGCTCCAGTCACTTTCTCAACGACGTAATGTGACTTCCGTCTGTCTCTTCTATAAATACTTTCACTGCTTCTGCTCCGATAAGCTTAGCTCCTTGGTGCACCTCTGCATGAATTTACTCGTGCTACTAAATTAGCGGCTAGGTCTCACCCTTTTACAGAGAAGCCAATCAAATTTAACCGCAACTTGTACTGTATTAGCTTCTCGCTTTTCCCGCCTGTGGAATTCTCTTCCGTATACTTGCTTCCCTGACAGCTGCAAGAATTTAAATTCAAAGTCAATTGCCCTCTCTTATCTTCTTGAGACGCATCCTTTCCCTGACAACCCTTGGATAATGTTCTTTATCCTTTCCACTCTACTCTCATGCAGCTCTCTTCACGCCCGTACTCTGATCCTTCTCTTACCCATTCTCTGTCACCCCCGTAAGTTCTTCCTCTTTCTCGTCACTCGCCTCTTATGTAACCCCATTCACACTAGTGGTAGTTATGCTTTGCTTGGGGGGAAATGATTAGGAAAAAATATCATGTATTTTGTGTCTATCCTAAAACTCAATAGACCTTTTCAATATGTGTCGGATGCTGGACTTGAATGTTAAAAGAACGTCGTTTTTTAATCAGCCTCGAAGACGTCTCAAGTAATTCATGATAATTTTATCCGCTTCTTCTTATTATTCTTTTTCCCTGTCCTTTCATAACGTAGGCGATCATTTCTTTCCACGTCTCCCTATCCCTGATGGCTCTTAACACTCTTTCTCCTGTTAGACCACGCAACTCTCGTTCGGTCATCCACCTGCACAGGCCCTTAAAATGTTATCCACTGCTTTCCCCTGTCTTTTTCCTTGTATCTGGCCTGTTAGTATCAGGTTCTCCAAGCCCTCTTTTCTTATTGCATGTCCCAGAAACTTTAGCTGTCTCTTCCTGATGCTCATTATTAATTTCCTTTTCGTTTCCATCCTTTCCAAAACCTCATCATTGCTCACATCCTCGATCCATGATATTTACAGCATCCTTCTGTAGCACCACATTTCAGCTGCTTCAAGTTTTTCCTTCATCTTCGATGATATTGTCTAGGATTCACTGCCATATTGAAGAACTTACATCACATAGCAATCCAGTACTCTCTTCCTTGTGTCGAGCGAAATCGTCCTGTTTCATAATACTTTACTCAACTTCTAGAATGCTTTCATCGCCATGCCAATCCCACTTCGGATCTCTGTGTCGCACTTTCAATCTTCTGTTAGAACACTTCCCAGGTGTTATGATTTTTGTACGTGCTTAAGTTTAGTATCGGTCACCTGTATTTGACATTTTGGGCTGTTTTATTTTGTTTTTTGCTGATGACCATGCATTCGCTTTTCTTGCAATTTATTTGTAGTCCTTTCTTATCACTGTCTTCGGCTAGCTTCTGTAGGAGGTCTTGTATTTTTATTTCTGTGTCTGCTATCAGCACTGCATCATCTGCGTACCTCATACTGTTTAAATTATGGCCTCCGATGACGACAGCCAACAAAATATATTTTTTCTCTAATATCCACGCATGTGTTTATATATTTTCCTCGTTTTATAATAAATAGTTTTATCTAATTTTCAAATATTTTCTTAAATATTAATTCTATTTCTATAACATATAATTTCAACTAACACCTAACAATTTCTTCCTTTTCTGCTATTGCTTTCACGTCTTCCATATTTTGTTTTTTATTCATCGTCTTGTTTCCCATTATACATAACTGAAAATGATTGATGTCATTTTTGGCTCTTTTCCATCACATATAACTTCTACATAAAACGCCAATATTATTTCGGTTGAGATATTTACGCTATGTCCCGTGGGTTTCAGGCAACTTTCATGACTGGTAGTGTCCGACATCATGACCATTACGTCATTTTGAACACCTACCTCTGCTCCCCGTCTCAAATCTTTAATGCCAATAAAAGCAGTAGATATTTATGAACGTAATAATGATATCACGTGTGTGGAAATGTCTCCTGCGAGAATGAAACATGTTTTAAACAGGATCGCTTATAATTTTTCAGATAAATAAAATAATAATGATAATAATATTAACAACGTATTGTTGATGAGGCACCAGGATTTATATCAAAAGAAGAAAAAATACATGAATGAAAGTCGCTTTAAATGATGTGAGGAAAATATAAGTGGAATCTCCGAGCTTACTCCCTCGGATGATCTTTGTAGTTCTGTGGATATAGGCACAGAACGAAACATCGGAGTGTCGAGTTAAATTGCTTGCATTCCCTTTCGCGCAAATATCGTTGGGAAAAGTATTAATCTGTTGCTTCTCCCTCCAGCCATGAGTTAAACAGCAGGACAGATTTGATTCTATAGCTTTGGTTAGCAACTAGTCTACCGCATAAAGTAATGGCAATTTACTGTGGGAAAATCTTCTGCACAGTCAATCATGTCTTTTTCGATACATGAGCGCCCAAGCGTCTATGACGTAGGAAATTTAACTGATTGACTTGCTTGGAAATTACTCTTCAAACAGTGACTACAAATGCATATTATTTCATTTCGATCGCATGACATCTCACCTGACTGCATTCGTGAATGTAAATATTGTCCCTTGAAGTCTGTGGTTGAGACTACTAAAGCCAAATTTATATTAACACCTAAATGGGCACTAAAACATTGCAAACCAAGGCAATACCGATATCATTTCAGCAATACCGATATCATTTCAGCAATACCGATATCATTTCAGCAATACCGATATCATCTCAGCGATTAGCAAGTGTTGATTATTAAGATAAGAAACAACAACTGCAAGGAATTTCAAGAGTGAAAATACAAAAAATGAACTCAGCCGCTTTCAAAAATAAATGCGCACGTAAAATGAAAAGGAAGAGATAAGTCAGTATTTTAAATGATCTGTGGGAAGTAATTCAATATTTGGCATTTGAAAAGCAAAATTAAATTTTATTAATAAAACAGGAAAAATAACCAAGAAAATTTATGACGTACAGAATTGAACTTAAAATATAATCAGTTCGTGCCAGTCATGTGGCCCATTAATCTCTAAAAGTTTCATCACAATTCATCCCGCAATCTTGAGATATCTTGAAAACGGGCAGACAGACAAATAAACAAACAGAAACACGCGACAGAATACAATTAATAATAATAATAATAATAATAATAATAATAATAATAATAATAATAATGTACTTGGAATGAAACACCTGGAACGAAGGTGACACATTGAAAGAATTCCTGGAAACCCCAGCTTAAGAGATACTCAAAAAAATTGTCTTTTTAAGTACAGCCCACACATTAAAGTCAACTTTGTCTATGTAACGCTAGAGATGTTATGGGAGATAGAAAAAACATAAAACGGAGCCATAACAACATAACACGACCGGCTTTAGGTCTTTCCTCAGATAGTAGGTAGTGCGACCATTGCAGAAGTAAAATTATGATGAAAAATGATATAATAACAGTAATAATAATAATAATAATAATGATAATAATAAAAATGAAAGTTGTCTAGAATGACAACTTTTCTTGATCTTTTGCATAAGTAAAGGTGTTCCCCATCCTTGAACATACGTTGTTCCTACTTTTCATAAATTATCTTCCTGATACTATTAAATCTCAGTTTAGTTATCAGTTAGATTGTTTCCAATTGGGGTCATATTGGTAAAACGTTATCTACAATCTGTTGTTCAATGGCGCTTGTTAATTTTAACACCTCATTTAATCGCCTGAGAGAACTTTTTTGAGTTATATCAGAATGGCTGATGCCAAAACTCCAGAAGAAAGATGGATTGCGCCTTCTTAGACTAAGGGTTTCTACTGACGGAATATTGAAAAGTATACCCAGTCAATTGCTAAGTCTAAAATTAGGAAATTAGGTTCACTTCTTATTGGGAGAATGTATCTTACAGATTTATAAGTTTACCATACGTCCTTGCTTTGACTATTGCTGCCACATCTGGTCTGGTGCTCCTTTTAAATATTTAGAGATTCTTGATAAAATCCAAAGAATAATCTGCAATGGTCCTGATTTGGCATCTTGACTTCAACCACTTTTCCACTGTCATAACATAGCTTGCCAGTGCTTGCCTATAAATAATTTAATGGTAGTTGTTCTGATAAACTTTCTCTATTGCGCATCGACTTTATAATTTGAAGCTGAGTACTAGATTTGCGACAATGTCTCATCATTGTACAATTAAAATGGACAAATTTAACTGTAAGTTCTATGCTAACATTTTTTTCCATTGCACGTCTTCCGCCTTCTTGCTTTTTCCTCCAACTTTTACAAAGCAACTATCCGTCCGTGCATAGAATATTGCTGTCATATATGACCAGGCACCCCTGCTGTTCATCTCAGTGTTCTCGACAGGCTCCAAAAAAGAATCTGTAATGTGACAGGTCTCGACTTGGTGGCTTGACTTCAACCACTTTCTCACCGGCGAGATGTGGCTTCCCTCTGTTTATTCTACAAATATTTTTAGGGCTTCTGCTCCGACGAACTTAAGTCACTGGTGCTCCCACCACAAGAATTTACTCGTGCAAACGGACTGGCAACAAGGTCCTACCCTTTTACAGTTAGGTCAACTAAATGCAGCCGACAATTATACTCCATCAGCTTCTTTTCTCGCAATTCCCGCCTTTGGAACTCCCTTTCATATACTAGATTTCCTGACGGCTACAACTTCCAGGAATTTCAATGCAATGTCAATCATCATCATCATCATCATCAATTATCCATCACAACCAATGGTGCATAGGGCAGCAAGATTGTTAGCCCTGCACCCAACCCCCAAACCTGGAGGACCTTTCGTTTACAGCCCCTGGTATTCTCAAATGGTCACCCATTTAAGTCCCGACCAGGCTCGATATTGCTTAAATTCGCTGATCGGAGGGGAACCGGTGCATTCAACACGATATAGCCGTCAATACCCATCTCCTATTCAACTGGCTCCAGTTCTTTTTACATCACCATGTATATCTTGTTCTTTTCCTTTCTCTCTACCTTCACAACTTTCTTCACGCCTATGTTCCCACCTGGGTCGTCTTTCTGTATACTCTCCTCCTATCTAAACTTTTACTCTTATGTAGCCCACTAAGCATCAATGGTGACACCGCCTTGCTTGTGGGGAAACGATAACAAAAAAAAACAATTTCAATGCAATATCAGCCTTTATTGCCTAACTTCTTACTTTTTGTTTATTAAATGTTTTGGCTTCTTAATAATGTTTTACTTTTTCTGATATTTTTTCACGCTCAGTAAACCCTTCTTGCTTCCCATGACACTTTCATTTTTAAAAATATAAATTCAATATCTATCGTTGTCTTCTATGTTTTTAATTCAATTTCTTTTACTATCAAATTTTATTAATAGTATATCTGTCTAGTAATCTCATGCGTCTTAGTGTCTTTATTGCTCTACTTGAGGTGAACCGATTAATAAAATAATAATAATCCAGTGGATGTAGAAATATCAAGGATTTGTTCGTGGCAAAACCGCTGGGAGTCAAAGACCTCTCGTTTTGCGATGACATCTATGAGAAGAGGTTACCTTGGGTGACAAGTCACTCAATATTGTTGTCATAAATAATATGCCCTTGGGGAGATACAAACTTATATCAAGAAATGCATGATTACAATGATGGAATTAAATAATAATACACTAATTTGCCATGGAAATAAATTAACCAACGGAAGGAAATAAATAGAAAGTCAGGCTCTTTGATAATGCTCTTACTGGAAAATTAACTTTGATAATTCTTCTGCTTGCAAATTACAGAATAAAGCTAATCTTTATTTACGCAGACCTTCCGATCACCAAGCCTGACATCATCGTCGTTGACAATGAACCATACCTACACTTGATAGTTGTTATGGAGCTAATATCTAAGACTATTGTTCTCATGAAGCTCAGAGCATTTTAGCACATTAAAGCAAATGGACCAATTTTAAATGAGTTGATATTCGTGAAAGATTTGAATCTTTTTATGAAATCCAGAGATCAATATTGATGACAGTATAAGAATCTATTAATGTTGCCTGAAATATGGTATCCTTGATTTATACAAGAGCCAGATCAGGTCAAAAATGTACTGTCACCATATTGCGGCGAGAGTTAACAAGTCCTCATTTTTCATTCCCGGTAAATTTCAAAAACGTCTCCGAGTCCTTTCAAGTGACGTTTTATTTTCTACTCTACTACTTCTCTATCTTACAGGCGGGATGTTGTAATCTTCTTGCTGCTGTATCTGTTACCATGACGAGTGCTCGGAGGAACTACATTTATTGGTTCCTCAATATCTAAACTTCACCGCTAGAAGTCGCCATGTCACTCACCTTGCAGCAAAACAACCATATTCCACTATTTAAGCCAAGTTGTTGCATTCGCCTACGTACATTCTTGAGAACGCAATGACGTCTCTCTCGTCTATGAGTCAAATATTTAACCCTCTAGGGCCATTCGTATCATATTTGATACAGTATTTCCCTATAAGGAAACATTTGGTATTTCCCTATAAGGAAACATTTGGTATTCATTGACTGAGCAGTCAGTACTGCTTTCATTTGAAATTTATAAAATATTTCTCTTAAAAATTTTTCAGGAAAATATTTCTTTCAAGGCTTGTTTTCATACTGTATCCAATATGATAGGAATGGTCCTAGAGGGTTAATAATATAATATGATTAAGGCTTCTACTTGTCATAAAGTGGGGGATCAGTTCTATATTGTTATGAAGTAATAAACAGATCCTCCACTAATATGATACGAATGGCCCTAGAGGGTTAAACTTGTACTAAAAAATCCTTATAATCTCCCAAAGAAATATACAATTTTAAAGCATTATCCATCTTTTAATAAACTGCAAAATGTTGATAAGCCGTAAACATCAAGCCAATGACACTTGACTTCATTCCATTGAAATAAAAAGCATATGCCGAACTATATGATTTCAAATACACTTTCTGTAGGCTACAAATATCTGTACAGCAAGCACAATTTGAAAAGTGATATCATGTTTGAGAAACTTGTAGCATGGCAGTATTTTCACTGATATTCAAGACAGTTACATAATATACTCAAAGCAAATGATGATTTGGAAATAGAGCACGTTTTCCCATAGTATTTATGAGTTCGAAGTATTTCTGTGATATGTACATTACTTGTTGCAATGAACAGCATCTAAGTTCGTACGTATTTAAAAAAAGCTATGTGCAGTTAACCTCTAAAATTTGTCAAAACTCTATAAAAATATAAAATATTTTAAAGTTAAAATTCTAGCAATACTTTTTCCGAGAATAAAATAATACCATCAATGCATTTTTGAAAAAGGAAATATTGCCAGCAATACATTTTTTTGAGAAAATTGGAGAAAAACATATTACAAATAATGCGATTTTGATAAAAATAAAAAAATTATTACCAGCAATACATTTTTTAAGAAAATCAAAGAAAATGTATTAGCAATAATACAATTTTGAAAAAAATGGGAGAAAGATATTAGCAGTAATACAATTTTGAAGACAATCGAAGAAAAATCTTTACTAGCAATACAATTTTAAAGAAAATCGTAGAAAAAATATTACTAGCAATACAATTTTGAAGAAAGCCGGAGAAAAATATTAGAAGCAATACAATTTTGTAAAAAATATCGGAGACAAAATATTAGCAATAATAAAATTCTGAAAGAAAAAATATTACCAGACACATATTTTTGAAGAAAAAGGTGTATATCAGCAATGCATCTGACACTGAAGAGAACCTTCCTTACAAAAATGCTTTAACGAAACCTCATCTACAAATCTTATTTCTTCCAAGCAATACATATTCTAGTCTTCGGACAAATCTATTGTAATAACCAATAATGTCGTCATGAAATAATTATTTTAAATCTTTGAGTAAATCATTTTTATTTATTTATTTTTTTCTTTTTGCTAACTTGGGTTTTCTTATTATAAATTAAATTTGTTTCTCCTCTAAAGAAGAAAGAAATTTGATTTATATATGTATATATACATAATAAACTAGTTACTGACGGAGCGAACGTACATTGCAAAAATGATCGTACGACGCATGGGATTCTCGAAATTTTATTTGAATGTATATTTATATATATATGATCAAAATTTGGGTCTGAAAAGCGGCTTGGCCTCGAAATATTTATTTCTCATGGATTCGTAAAATATCCAAACTTTTTTCTTGATTATATATGTACTAGCAGTATAGCCCGGCGTTGCTCGGGTGTAATGAAAGCTTTAAAACTAATCCATGGTCCTGGATCTCAGAGCTCAATTATACCAAATTCGAAGCAAAAACTAAAATAAAAGGGCTGAAAAAAATACAAACATACACGCAGATAAACGGACACACCCACAAACGTCTTGCCTTTTATATATATATATATATATATTATCGATTTTCTGCACTATTGTAAGAACTGCAACCTTGAAACTTCTGAATATCGTTTCTTATGTCTTTGTCTATGAGTGTATCAAATTTGATTAAAATCGGAACACTCTTTCTATAACCCGATTTTTTCGATTATCGATTTTCCATATTTATCGGGGGTACCTCGACACAAGTCCTAGCTAAGAACACTCGCAGAAACTAATAGTACAACTGTGTAAATTTTCAAGAAAATCGGTTCAGCCGTTTCAGAGTCTATAGGTAACGAACACACACACACAGACACAAACACATACACACACAAAGTTCCATTTATAAATAAATTTAGATATGTGGGTATGTGGAGGGGTCAATTCTTCTTAAGAAAAACACTTGTAAATAGATTCTATGAGCGCTGATCAACGTTTAGAGGTAGCAAAAACATTTAAACAATGCTATTTACATGAAAAAACATGTTTTTATTCTTTTTCTTTTCCCTGCATTTGACAGGCACATGATTAATAACCAGCAAAAAAAAACAAAAACAAAACGAAAGACAAATATCGATTAAAGTTTAACATTTTAAATCTTTCAATTTAACGTCAATTTGAATTTTACGAGTGTATTCGTTAACTGTCTAACCCTGAGATATGGGTTAGATCTCCAGTTGCTCGTTTTGTTCGGTGAAGTGATTTATCTAAAATCTGTAGCCTGAGTGGCGTCGAAATTCTTCAGGGATCATCGATTTGTGTGCTAGAATTGTAAGTCTGTAGTCATCCAGAGAGTCGAGGGTTTGAGTGTGCAGCACTTGTTCAAAATCATTAATCTCGCCAGATATATATATATATATATATATATATATATATATATATATATATATATATATATATATTAATTATAGTTGACGTATAAACAATAAAATAGGCCGTTTCTAATACAGGTTGGCTAGCCGCAGTGACAGACGAATATTCTCGAAAGCTAATAGTAGCCGGCCATGATTAAATGAACAACCAAAAAACAATGTCTTTAAAAACGGATACTAGATTCATGGAAAACTATCCGTACATGTCTGTTATAAAAGTATGATAAAATTGATAGCTATAATAACTTTTGGGACGTTTTAATCAGAGAACATGCGAAGGCCGCTGAATTCTAATCGACCGAATAACTCTAAAGTATTTCATTATACGTTCGATCTTGAAAATTAGACTCTTGAAGTTTTGTGTGGTATTCGCTAGATATAAAATCAACGCCATTCATGATAAAAGCCAGCGTTATATCTTTGTGATTTACAGTGACTATAGGATAATTATTGAGTTCAATGCCAGAGGATTTTGCGAGCGCATAGTTAATATAAGAACAAGATGGAAAATTGTGTGTTCAAGGATCTACTATGATCACTAATTCCCCTTCATAAAATACTCTGAGATAATTGTGGTTACAGAAGGATGTTTATCGCCTCTTCAAGATGTATTGGATTACAATTTAACGGCAACAAGGAATGGTCTTTGATCTAATATATTCTCTAACACACAAGAAGGATTGATTTTGCAAGGCTAAATAAATTCAACTTTCCTGATATTTTACTCATACTATAGAGGTAGCTAATAATGTGGTCATAAATTCCTCAAAGCCATTAGGGAATTACTGCATTAACCGTTCACCCACTGACTTTATGTGACCACCAGCAACACTATGCTTTAATAATTTTATCCCACACACTGCCGAGAGCTTAGGGATAGACTTTCCGACTGACAACAAATCGGTCGAGTTTCGATCCCATCTGGAAGCAAGCGGATGTTTAGTCACACTTACGGGCCATGATACAGCAAAACAGGCTTGTATGTGGATGGCTATATATATTGGTCATTTACGTGCCATACGTGATACACGCTATGGCGATCATGTCTCTTTTAAGACATGACTGACTGGGTCTAAGAATATCCAGCAGTAGGTTGCCATTACTTTCTACGGTAGACTGGTTGCCAGCCAAGGCTAGAGAACCCAGTCTGTACTGTTAATTAGCCCATAACTAGAGGGAAGGGCCGGATTAATACCTTTCCTAAGTATATTTGTGCGTAAGTGAATGCAAGGAATTCAATTGGAATTCGAGCACAGCTCCCCGGACCGTATTTGTCTATAGTTCTGAGATTAAGTAGTATTTACAGTATTTACATCATTCGGACTATTGTCCTCATCCTTATTGCAATTTGTACGACACTTATATCCAGTGGGCCATGTTCGAAATTCCTAGCACGTGAAGAAGGCTGGAGCGTACAACAGCTGAAACGTCATAAAAATAGCAACAAATACGAGGACAATAGTCCGAATAATGTAAATACTACACTGCCATTCCATGTGTAATAAAACAGTCAGCCACCCCAAACACCCTTCTCTGTGGCCTGTGCCTGTCACCAAGAATACCATAATTTTTGCGCTATTCGTCACTGTCGTAGAATAATCTAGTTTGATTTCATTTGCTTTCAAAAAATAATGACTAGTGCTTTATTTTATTTGCGACTCAAGGTGATACAAAAATGACTATATTTCAATAAAAAATAATATTATTTACAATAATCTTTTCACAACACCCCCTACACATACACACACACACATATATATATATATATATATCTCGACTGACACCAAATCGGTCGAGTTTCGATCCCGGCCAGAGCCAAGTGAATGTGTCTAGCCACACTAGTGATCTGTGATACAGCAAAACAGGCTTTTATGTGAATGACTAATATATTTTTTTCTAAACATATACTAATAAATATAACAGATAACGCATGTCTATTATGTTTAATCATGAGCCGTTCTAAACATCGTATTTTGGCTTTAATTTCGGGTGAAAATAAAGACAAAAATTGTCGAATATTTGTATATTTTTTTATTATGCTGGTTTTAAGCTTTCGGCTCACATGGGCTATCTTCAGAGATAGTTAACATAAAGATATCCAACATCAAAGATGATTTTATTTTATGTCAACATAAAACATTGCTATGCAAAGATAACTGTCACCGAATAGCAGATGGAATTCGTAAATTTATAATGCCGATCTATGACTTCACTCCGCGTAAGAGACCGAAATCTTAACAGAACCATGTGCCTGAATGCAATGTAATGTGTTATGACCAGATTGAAATGAGATTTTATTAAGTGTAGGTTGTTTTTATTTAATGTACATGGCCTTCAGTATCTGAAGATTTTTTAACACCTGCTGTAGCCTGGTATTGAACTCACAACTCTAAGAGTCAAGCCAGGAACTAACCAACGTCTTTATCCACCGGGCCATATGTCCTTAAGGACAAGTGGCCCAGGCTACAGCAGTGGTGAACAAGTAACTTGCAGAATTAGAGGGAGATAACTCATGATTTCTAATCGAGTTTTAAGCAAGGAATGAGGATGATATACCACGTTGATTGTAATAAAGAGTTCGGTTCGATAATCCTAGCACATGAAGAAGTCCGGCGCGTACAACGGCCAAAACGTCGTACAAATGGCAACAAAGATGAGGACAATAGTCCAAATAATGTAAATACTGTAAATACTACCTAATCTCAGAAATATATACAAAGAGATAACACGTAATCTGCTTGTTTGATAATGACGTTAACTAGGATTTAACTCGTGTTTGTCATTTTCTGACACCTTTTATTTTCAGGGAGTCAAAAGCGTGTTCTTATTTGCAGTGTTAATTTTAATGTTAAAAACTATGATCAAGATTCAGATGAAGCTATAAGTTGACTCGTAAAAATGTTTTATTGCCTAAACTGACGATTTTAAATATGGCGTTTGAAATCAGATTTCGTAATTGACCTATGACAGTCAACATGTTTTCATTTTAATGTAGATTGAAAAACTGTTTTAACAGCGGTTTTTAATTTTTAATATATTTTGAATGTAAATGGCTCAAAAATACATTGATATCATCTGAATCAATGAGTCCTCTCTGAATTATATACGGCCGGAATACTTCAATTTATCCACTGTTCACTCTCACTTTCTCTCTGACCCACACACAAACTAACACTCACATACATACATACATATATTGCGTATTTGAGCAGCAATATCTTTTGTATGCAATATCTTATACATATATATATATATATATATATATGAAATGAATTGTCTGAACATTATTTTTTATCGATACTTGTATTTAAGTAGATATTCTGTCTTTAATTAAACAGTATTATATATTTATATCTACTGGCCTGATTATTTACGAGAAACTGTTATTACGAAAATGTGTGCCATTCGGCGGGATTCGAACCTGCGACCCCTAACTACATAGGGGAAGCTACCATTGGATCTGGCACCGTCTAAGACAGCTCGACCACGAATGGCCTCCAGTCTAAATTTTTAAATTGTTGGCTGTTTATAACCAAGTTTCGTTAAAATTCGTTAATGTCCGTAACACACACACACACACACACACACACACACATATATATATATATATGTATGTAAAAATTCAAAAGGAAGCAAGTTGATGGTAAAATCCTATAGGTGTTTCTATAAATATCAATGAGTGTAAATTAAATCTTAAAACTGATCCAGCCAGAGTTTTCAATTTTATTAAAATTTTTCATTTACAGAGCCAATATATATATATTACATATTAAATATTCAAATTTTCAAAGTCTGTTTCTACAAGAGTAAATCGCTTCATCGGCGATCTTAATCATCATCTAAACTTATTTTATAAATGGAACTTTGTCTGTGTGTGTGTGTGTGTGTGTGTGTGTCTGTGTGTACGTTACCTAGAGGCTCCGAAACGGCTGAACCGATTTTCTTGAAAATTTACACAGTTGTACTATAAGCGTCTGCGAGTGTTCTTAGCTAGGTTTTGTGTCAAGGTACCCCCGATAAATATGGAAAATCGATAATCGAAAAATCGTGTTATAGAAGGAGTGGTCCGATTTTAATAAAATTTGATACACTCATAGACAAAGACATAAGAAACGATATTCAGAAGTTTCAAGGTTCCAGTTGTTACAATAGTGCAGAAAATCAATAATATATATATATATAAAAGGCAAGATGTTTGTGGGCGAGTCTGTTTATCTGTTTGTATGTCCTTTATACAAATTCACAATTTTTATCCGATTCTCACCAAACTTCAACATTTGACTTACATCCATTCATTTTTCTTTCCGTCTACGGTTTTGCGATGACTGGAAACAGCTATTGCTTTTTAGTCTTTTGTGCCAACGTCCAAAGAGTCTGAACTCCAGGACCATGGATTAGTTTTAAATCTTTCGTTACATCCGAGCAACGCCAGGCTATACTGCTAATGGTAAAATAAAATTATTTTTTGTATAGTTAAAGACTAGGGGAGTAAGCATAACGAAAAGAAAAGTAACAGGAAGAAGGAAAAGGAACGAGAGAAGAAAGAACAAAAGGGGGAAAAGGAAAAAGAAAAAAGAAAAAGAAAAGTGTGTCACATTGGTAGACGGAAAGGAACGCTCGCAAATGAAAGTGGGGAAATCGAGAAATATATATTAAAAAATGAAAAATACGTATATAGAAAAGAAAGGTCTCGAGCTACAAGAATAATACGTGCTAACCTTTTTTATTTTTTACTTTACTAATCTAATCATTTGATATTAGTCGGCGCCATGAATTTTAAATTACATTTTGTTAATCTATAATATATTTCCAATAATTGTTTTTCCCTTTTATTAGACCTACACGACAGCATATTTGAAATAATACCCCTCATTCTCCAAATCCCCTTTTCACTCCAGTTCAAGGTTTTTATTTTGTTTTTGTTTTTTTATTCCGGTTCTATATTTCTTTGGACCTGAATGAAAATTAAACAATTTGGTTTAGTAATAATTTAACAACAATAATTATTATTATTTTGATCTAAATTAAAATGAAATTATTTGGTTTAGTAATAATGGTGTAATGATCGTGAATTCAATTTAATTTAATTTCCTAATAATATTAATTATTTTAAATTACTTGAGATAGTATTTTTATGGTTTTATCCTTTTTTATTACTTTTTATCACCAATATAACTTGAGATTATATATATATATATATATATATATATATATATAGTCATCCGCAGACAGATCTGTTTTGCTGTATCACAGCTCAACACTACGGTTAGAGATTCGATTGCTTTTAACTCAGGATTGAAACCCGACCGAATGTGCGTCAGTCGGTGATTCTACCTCTGAGCTATCGGCGCTTGCTATGTATTATAAAATAGTTTCTGTTATTTCGTTTAATTTAAAATTTAATGATATCAGAAGTATTACTTAAGTATTGATGCCATTTTGGATTTATTTCTAATTCAATTTTCTATAATTAATGTAAATTTTAATATTCTCTATAATAGTTGTTTTTCCTCTCTTTAGCCATATAATGTACTTATAGATTAACTTTGTAGTATCGTATGCAAATTAATAGACAAGTATAAGTAGTGAATAACTGGAGATGTAAGAAACAGAAAATGTTGTCGTCACAAAGGACACGGTGAGCTGTGCTATGACTACACACAAATAAATGAGAAACATAGCAGTAGCGTCTCCGATAGGATCCTTAAGTTCGCTGGATGACACAGGACACATAGAAACATTGCAGCATTTGAAGAATAAAAAAATCAAGAGATACAATTACCGACTACGGTGAAAAAGAAGATAACCGTTTAATTTCTTGCTACAGTTGGGTACGAAGCTGTGAAGAAAATTTTGTCAGTGCATTACCCGAAGGAATTAAAGGAAATGCTATTTGAAAAATTGTGAAAATCACAAAAAGTACACTAAACTAAAAATAAAAATAACAATAAAAAATTGGTAATCGCTGAAAGAACAAAGTTTTTTTTAGAAACAAGACAAGTAGCCAATGAGTCTATTATACAATACTTAGATTGAAAAAACGATTCATGTATTGAGAATTTGAAATGTTGAGTACACGGAAAATGCCTATAGAAGATAAATTGGTTCTTCTTAATTTAATTGAAAGCTTACAAGACTAAAATCACAAGCAAAAATACTAGAAAGCCTACAGAGTAGCAGAATGAATTTGAAAGCGAGCGTGGTGTTTTTCCAAGAGTTAGAGTTGATTAGGGAATTTAATCAACCAAAAGATGAATTCATGACAACAGAACGTGTTCGACGAATTCCATAATTAAATATAGATATTGTGGAAAAATCACGAGAAGCAAGTAAAAATGTCCAGCTCTAGAAATCATATGCTCAAATTGCAAAAAAATGAGATAGTTTTTCAAAACGTAGGCAAATACAAAAAGCAAATAGAAAAAGTAAAACGGTTCAACCCCCCCCCCAAAAAAAAAGAAGAAACTGAAATGTTTATAATGGATACACAAAAAAAAAAAAATAGAGATCAAAATAAAAATAAATATCTAATTCAACATGCAAGTTGATACAGGCAATGAACTTACGTTGATAACAAAAAAAAAATTCTGAATAAAATTAGGAAGACCTAAATTTAAAAAAGCAACGTACAATTAAAGCAGTTTGATGAAAAAAACCATCAAAATTCATATTTACCCCGAGAAAACAATTGCCAGAAGTAACATCGTCAATGATTTTAAGATGGACAATAAAAGCCAAGGCAATCGATTTTGACATAATGTACGTAAAAGGGAACACTATTCTTCACGTTTATGAAGGTTTCATTAAAAATGACAAACAAATTATAACGGTTAAGATTTTAAAATTATATATGAAGAATATAATCGAAATATCTTTTCAGTTATTTTAATGAAACCTGAACACACACAAATATATATATATATATATATATATTCGTCATCCACATACAAGCTTGTTAAACATCCACTTGCTTCCAGCTAGCATTGAAACTCGACCGATTTGCTTTCAGTTGGAGTCGAGATTGAGCTGTCTACAGAGAAAAAATTTTAAAAACAATTAACACTTTTGCGATTTACGCATTATTCGTTAGTAATAAAGTGAGTTCTCCGGTGGTTGACGTGTTTATACACCGCATATATGTAACACGCTAAATTTTCCTCCTTTCTTATGCATGCGCTTATTGCTTAGGGAGTAGACACTCTAACTGAAACCAAATCGGTCGAGTTTCTATCCCGGCTGGAGCAAGTGGATGTCTAGCCACACTGATGAGCCGTGATACAGCGAAAAAGTTCGTATGTGGAAGACAAATAAATTATGCTCTGTTTATGACTGAGCCCTCTAAGGGGGAAAATTTTAAAAACAGTTACTACTTCTGCAATTTACGTATTACTCTTCAATAATGAATTGAGTGGCGTATATATATATATATATATATATATATATATATATATATATATATATCACGCTTTCCTCCTTTCTCATTCTTGTCCTGGGTATGAGTATAAAATGCATCCGACAGCATGTCGTGGAACTAACACTTAATTACTACTGTTCCTATGTTTATCCTGATCCGGGGTGATAACACCTGCTAGGGTCCCAGCTATGAGCAAATAATGCTTCAACTAAGATCAAGACACTATGATCATATAAAAATAATCTTCTGTAATAAAAAATTCAGTAATACTTCTTTGGAGAAGAAAGTATTACCAGTAATGATTTTTGGAAAACAAATCGAAAGAAAATGTATTACCAGAAATACATTTTTAAAAGAAAAATATATTACTATCAATATATTTTGAAAGAAATATACACTATCGGCCATAATTATTAGGACACCTCAATGTTTTAAAAAATTATTTATTTCATACTATTTTTTTGTATTTATTGTCAAGTGAATTATTCCAAATGAAAATAGAATATCTCTTTAGTTAATACTGCACAATAGCATGTGCATCAAATGAATTTATACATATTCAATAATTCCCTATATTGCAGTTTCATTAATGAAAGAATAAAGAAAATTTAGGTTGATTAGGACAAGTTCATCTTGTATAATTTTGCAAAGTAATAATAACAAAAGAACCGTTCTATTTTCATTTAGAAATATCCACTTGGCAATAAATACTAAAAATAGTATGAAATACGTAATTTCGTTTTAAAAAATTAGGTGGCCTAATAATCAAGGCCAGTAGTGTATATCTGACATTTGAGCAAAATGCTCTTTAGAAGTATACTTCAATGAAACCTGATCTACAAATTGCTGTTTTACAAAGAAGACATGGTCTATTAATGCGAATCTATTGTAAAAATCTTGCCGTTATTAAATAAGTTATTTAGACTGATATACCGTAAAACAAATCAAACATAACCAAACTATATTATTCAATGAAGCATGTTTAGATGTAGATATGCTGGCTCTATAAGTATCCATAGCAACTTTGGCAGTGGGAATCGTTTATTTACGAAAGATTCCCTGGCATCCTAGTTTTTTGTAAAACTAAACTCGCTCCTAAAATCACCTCTGATTTCTCTATTCATAGATACCTTTCTCTTAGATTCAAATGTCTGAATTCATGGCCTGTAAGTTTACGTCTGCTAACATATTCTTATCCACTTTTACATGTGTCTCCGTTTCTTTCTCCTAAACTTAGTAAGCTATCTCTTGATTCTCTACCGTCTTCTGTGTGTTGCATTTTAGAAAATATAGACAAAGCCATGTTCCTTCATCCATTTGCTAATATATTTTGTTCGGAGAATTCAAAGCGCATTATGTCAAGTGACTGGAAAAATCTGTCACTTAAGTTGCTGATGTTCACACGCTAAATTTCTCAAACAATCAGTATCTTCCGCAATTGGTATATTTCCCCACGCGTTGCCGCTGTAATCCTGATGGACACATTTCTCTTCCTTACTTTTATTCCTGAGTCTTGTCATGTCATGCAGGTCTGTCCTCTTAGCAACCCTGATCATGCAGTGATGTCTATAAGTACCTCCTTCTTTTACCCTTCCATCCAGATAACACGTACCAGCAGAATATCTTACTGCTATAAAGGAGCAGACTATGATTCGTTTCATGCTTTCTTTTTCCATATTCGTTGGAATAAAATTTCCGTCGTCCTGTTCAAGACTGCGCCTCTGAGGTTTCCTCCTGTGTGAAAGCCGGCATTGATACTTTCATTCTTGCTAAGAAATTCTGACTTAAGTCTTGTTCATCTCTTTCATTCTCCCCAGCGTGCACGGCTGCGATCGCCCACATGAATCCCTTCTTTCGGTTTTACTCGAGCGAGATGTCTAATCGTAATAACCATTGTCTCTGCTTGAAATGAATGTAAACTTTTCCTAAATGCTGTTGTTTGCTGTTAAAATGAAGCAGCGTGTAGCAACTCGCAAACTTGCTGACACAGACTACTGTTGGTACTTTTAGAGTGTGCTGAACAACGGTAAACCCGTGATCCCTACTCTTTTCAATCAATCCAAAGCTCTCGCATAGGCAGCAGACATAGCTGAGTGTTTTGCTCACAAATTGACTTCCAACTTCACACTTGAGCCCACTGGAATACCCACACCCAATTTTTAACCAACAACTGAGGCTCAACTGAGTTATATATATATATATATATATATATATATATATATATATATATATATAACCTGATCTCTAACCTAATTTTTACGCCTTTTCTAATTTTTATCAATGATATTCCAGATGTAATTAGTTCCCTAGTAGGCATTTATGCAGATGATACCACTAATTACTCCCGCCTCTGAAGCGTGATTGAATGGCATAGGAAATGTCTCTTCTATTTTACTACCTCCAAAACGAAGCTGCTCTGATTTAACCACCATAGAGAAACCTTCCTACCTAGCATCAGAATGGATGATACTAGTCTCCTAGAGAACACTACCTCTTTCAACCGACATCAAGCAGAACAACTACATCAAATCAATAGTTGTATATATTGCTGGGAGGTTTGGGTCACTGTGATATTTTTCTCTCTTCAGAATCTATTTTGCACATTTTTAAATCTACCATTCGTTCGTACATTGACTATTGTTGGCATATCTAGTCGGTTACTCCTGATATTCATCTTGAGGTTCTCGACTAATTCCATAGAATTGTCTGCAATGTAATTGATCCTGATTTGGCAGCCCGCCTTCAGTAACTTTTTCACAGATATGATGTGGCTTTCCTCTATTTTTCTACGAGTATTAAAGAGTACTGGATTGTTATGTGATGCCGGTTCTTTAATATAGCAGTAAATGCTGGACGATATCATGAAAGATGAAGGAAAACATTGAAGCAACTGAAATGTGGCTCTACAGAAGGATGCTGCAAATTACATGGAACGAGCATGTGAGCAATGATGAGGTTTTGGAAAGGAAGGAAACGAAAAGGAAATTAATACTGAGCATCAGGAAAAGAAAACTAAAGTTCCTGGGATATGCAATGAGAAAGAAGGGCTTAGAGAACTAACAGGCCAGATAGAGGGAAAGGGACAGGGGAAAGCAGCGGATAACATATTTGAAGGGCCTGATCAAGTGGATGACAGAACGGGGTTGTGTGGTGTAACAGGAGAAAGCGCGCTAAGAGCCACCTGGGATAGAGAAACGTGGAAAGACATGATCGCCTACGTCCTGAAAAAAAAACAAGGCACAGAGAAGAAGAACGTTCATGGCTACTGCTCTGATGAGTTTATTTCTATGATGCCGCTACAATATGTATTTACACATGCTACTAAAATGTTACTCTTTTCCTGTCGAAATAGTTAAATTAACGTCTCTTCTACTTTAAAAGTTTCTTTTCTCTCATTACTGTTTGTTCGCTTCTCTGATCGATACAATCTTCAAAAGTTTAAATATAATGTTAATTGCCATCTTCTATCTCCTTGATTCTCAGTGTGTGTCTTGTCTTGTTTGGAGCAAAATGATTAGATCACAAAATCACCGTTCCTCAGACCAATTTCATACAACAATGAATGGGTCAAATTTATCCAGAAAAATCAAGTGAAATGCAAAAAAAAAAAAGAAGAAAAAAGAGAAAGAAAAGGAGAAGAAAATAATAAGAGAAAGGGAGTTTAACTTAACGTGTTCAATCTTTGCGTTAGTTTAGTGTTAAATAGTCAGAGGGAGAGATAGATATGAACAGACTGAGATGAGATAGGTATATACACAGATAAGCTTTTCAAACGGATGCACATGTAGATTAATAGAATTCTGACGTTTTAATCACCAAAACTACAATTTATCCTTAATCATATTGCATCGAAAAATAAAGAAAATAAAAAGGCGTTCTACTCAGGAAATATAATTTTTACGCAATCACATGCTGAAAAAAAAAAAAGCTTTATATATTTGTTCGTAAAATATCGGTTATGTATCGAACATGATCGACGCCATCGTTCGATACTGGATTAAATTATTCGCTTGCATTCGTTCTTTGTAGTATTTTTACATTATTCAGTGGCACGATCCAGAAGAAACGTGGAATCACTGCATCTCAAGAGAAAGAAGAAATAAATAAGTTAACACTAGCAAAAAGCAACTACCAACATTTTTCTTTTTTCTCATCCGTTACCAAAAAAAAAAAAAAAAGAAAAGAAATAAGAATGAAATAACAAAAAAAATAATAATAAATTCAGTAAGAGACAGACAATAAAAAGACACCAAACAGACCAGTAGCTGCAAGGCTTGATGGGATAGCTTCTTTGTAAAATCATCGACAAGAAACGATAAATTATTTTCTGTTCCGATTTGGTCGAGAGAATGTTTTCCGATTAATCTTATCTCGGGCAGATTATTTTTTTGAGCTTGTAAAATTTAAAATGCCATCCAACTTCAAATAATGGTGCAAATTATTTGGAACGGTGCAGAATTATTATTTATTTACTTTAGATTTTCACTCGGTCGGCAATTATGATGCCATCTTACAGGCGAGTTTGATAAAAAATTATTACCCAAACGCATCACTGCAAAAGCTTCATGTACAATGTAGAGAATTAGTGTTAAATGTGCACTGAAATATTTGTATAAGTTTTAACCCTTTGTTGTATATTGGTTACAATTGTAACCTTTCTCTAAAATAACAGAGAATAATAATAAATTATTTTAGAGAACGGTTACAATTGTAACCAATATGCAGCAAAGGGTTAAAGTATTTTTAATGTAAGATTAAAGCCTTTATTTTTAAGCACATCCACGTCGCTACCGAATTTGACATTACCGTACTACTTCCATAAACGACTTATATTTTGCACGAAAGAGCTACTTTGACGTCGCATGATGGCTAATAGTCTTTCTCGATAGCTCGACTACTAATAATAACTGAGTTCAATCCTCACTGAGTGCTTCATATTTGTGCTGTATGTAAGCTACACATACGGAATCGCTACATAAGCTTGAAGCACTCAGTGTGGATCGAAGTCATTGATCATTTCTAATAAATCTATCGACCACCTTCTTGTAAGTGTCCTATCTCTCCAAAAAGAACCGTCGTATCGATATTTAATCTATTCCAATCATGCTTTTAGAGCTTAATGGGAATATGTATATACAGATTGTTTAAATACCTTGGACCGATTGTAAATTTGAGTTAGGTTTAAGCGTCTAAGGATTTTTTCAGTTCTTTTCAAATTAAACAACTTCAGTCTTTAGCAATGTTAGCTATGAAAAGATTAACAATCGAGCACCGTGTTAGAGTTATCGAAGCCTATTACGAAAATTGACGTCATATATTTTTTATAATGTATAACAATATCATAACGGAAAATAGTGAAACGAGTTTATTTAACAAATAATAAATAAACAATAGCAAATATTTTAATGATATTCTGTAGTATAAAAAGTGAAAAGTCTTCGAAAAAAAAACGTCTGTCAAAAATTTGGAATAACAAAACATTATTAGAATTAAGTGTCGTGAAGAAGCTTTCTAACATTTGTAATAGGAAAAACGAAACAAAAAATTTAATTACTAAATTATTTCTAGTGCCGGTGTAATATGTGGCTTACCTCTTTTATTCTGGTATAGTATGTGGCCTACTGGACAATCTCATCGAAGATGAAAGAGAGGATTGAAGCAACCAAAATGTGGTTCTACAGAATGATGTTCAGGATACCATGGACGGAATACGCGAGCAATTACGAAGGTTTTAGATAGGATGGACACAAAAAGGAAACTGATGCTTAAAATCAGGAAAAGACAGCTAAAGTTTAGAGGGACATATGATGAGGAAAGAGGGCTTGGAGAACCTGATACTCAAGAGGTGGATGGCGAGGAAGGGAGACAAGGAAAAGCAATGCATGAAATACTTGATGCACTTAAGCAGATGGATTGAGGAGCGGGGATTGAGAGGGATAAGAGGAGAAGGGGTATTAAGAGCGACAAGGGATGGGGAGATGTAGAAGGCTATGATCGCCTACGTCCTGAAGGGACACGTGTGGTACTACATCTTCACGATACCGGGTTGGCCGATGGTTTTATGATTACCACATGTTCCAGACTGGATGTTCTCTGATCCCTTCTGCGCCCACATTGTTTCTTAAGATCCGCGAAAAGGGGGGTGGATACAATTCAGTCGATGGAGTGTTGAATTTGGCGTCGGAGTAGAAGAATAGTTGCCACACCATCAAAGAAATGAAGAAAAGCGTTTGTTATAAACAGTAACAAACATTTATTTACACTGGCATACAATAATTTCTTATCAAGTTAAAACTAACACCGCGAAGTGAGGGGTGAATGTAGTTGACTGGCGGAAAAAGTTTCTTTAACTCAAAGAAATCTTAACTGAAACTAGGCAGTGTCATTGATGAAGTATGCAGTGGCAACGGATTCGGTTCTGGATAGCGAAGAATGACCGACTCGATTTTTTGCTCTTGGTGTTTTCTATTTATGGGCCCGAATCCCGAATAATTTGCTCCTGATTGGTCAGCCAATAGGGATCACCGGCCAATGGCTATCATTGTAACACCTCCTTGGGTTGCATCCGATTGGTTTAGATAATCAGCCAATTAGTCGCAGTCATCGGGGTGGGCTAACAAGAAGCAGGCCCTGTGGATGGTTGATCAATGATTTATTACCTTGTGCCATACTTGCACTCAATCTCCGGGTGAAGCAACCCACCTGTTTGCCACGCTCAAAATGTTTATATTTTGAAATTGTAGTAATGTTTGATATGCCATTACACCTGCAGAGTGTTTTGTTTTAGTGACAGTTTATAGGTCAGCCTTCCGTTTGGGTCTAGATATCTTTATACTTAATGACCTCGGTTTACTGCACCTGGTTCTTAAAAATGTTGAATATCCAGAATGAACTTATTTTCATAATGGTTTAATAAAATAATTATTATAATGATTTAATTAATTATTATTTAATTAATTTTCATTTAATTAATTTTCATTTATTAATTTCGCCAGTCAACTTTTTGACACTTGAATGAAAGTGTCATACACGGATATACAAGAAGAAGACGAGGATGTGGCCTATCTGTTTTGAATATGTTCTACTTAAGCAAAGGTATATTTATAGATATAAAAATTCGGGTAATTATTGAAACTAATTATTATTTTTCATTTATTTAATTTTAATGTATTTAATTGTTACCAGCCGTTCTTTAACGACTTGCTACTAAACATATTAAAACAACATCCTTTAACTGAAGCAACCAGTTCTATAACTATCTGTTATCAGACAGTTGTAATACTTTATTATAATACGCTTTTTACTTTAGGCCACATACTATCGTCGTCGTCCTGTGGCCTTGGCTGAGATAGAACTCCCTACATCCCTTCAGTATTCCCTGTGCATTTGGAACCCTGGCGCTGTTTATAGCGAAATTCATAATCTTGTAAAAATAGCTGAATACTTGATGCTTCGCCAGGGCTACCAAAAGTGTTTTTATTGTGACACCAATACTGAATGTGTTGCCTCAAGTCCCCATCCCGTTATTTAACCCATAATTGGAGGGAAGTGACTGATTAATACCTTTCCCAAGGGTACAAGTGCTTAAGTGAATGCAGGGTACTCAAATGGAACTCGGCTCACAGATATCTCTTTCCAAGCCGACATCCACGGCACCACAACGCACATCCGTCAACGCCACATACTATACCAGTAATAGAATTTCATAGATCACATTTAAATGGTAGGCCACATACTATACTGGGACCTTATATCTTTATATCAAGTAAAAATAAAATTTCGACTTCCTTTTTTATTTGTTATAAACAGAAATACAGATTATGCAAGAATAAAGTTGATATTGAATTTATCTAATTTATTTTTACAGATTGTGATGACTGGTTTGGTAGAAAAAGAGATGAAGAGAATTTTAAAGATAGTATGTTGATATATATATATATATATATATATATATATATATATATTGTGAGTTAAAGAGGTGATATAAGATGCATACAATTTCGATAGATAGATAGATAGATAGATAGATAGATACATACATACATACATACATACATACATACATACATACATAGATCTATAATTATGTGATGGCTATAGCTATATAAATCTATTATCTTTTAAAGATTTTACAGAGAATATCGAATTATGTATAGGTGAAAAATGTTAACTTCCAAGTAAGAAGACCAAGTTTCCTAAATTATATTCATAAATGATATTTTGCAATGAAAACATAAAATAATATAAGAAAACATAAGACTAGCAGTATAGCCCGGCGTTGCTTGGGTGCAATGAAAGCTTTAAAACTAATCCATGATCCTGGATCTCAGACTCAGCCTAAAGAATCTTTGTGAAGTTTGGTGAGAATCGGATGAAAATTGTGGAATTGTACAAAGGGCATACAGACAGATAAGCAGACACACCTACAAACACCTTGCCTTATATATATATATATACATATATATATATATATATATATATATTATCGATTTTCTGCACTATTGTAAGAACTGCAACCTTGAAACTTCTGAATATCGTTTCTTATGTCTTTGACTATGAGTGTATCATATCTGATTAATATCGGACCACTCCTTCTATAACACGATTTTTTCGATTATCGATTTTCGATATTTATCTGGAGTACCTCAACACAAAACCTAGCTAAGAACGATCTCAAACGCTTATAGTACAACTGTGTAAAATTTCAAGAAAATCGGTTCAGCCGTTTCGGAGTCTATAGGTAACGGATACACACTCACCCAGACACACACACACACACAGACAAAGTTCCATTTATAAATAAGTTTAGGTAAATGCAAAATCGAAATTTTCTGAAGCCAACTACAGCAGCGAACTACTACCCAAACCGAAACAAAAATATTTCGCTCCTTATACAAGGCCAATTTTTGGGAGAGAGATCCACTATGTATTAGCAATTAGCAAACAAAACCATGCTATGAGGCTACCTTTTGGGATGCATCTGTTTCTTCTAACGCCCTGGTGTGACATTGAAGCCAAAGTTTATTTTAGTATCTCTTACGGCGAGCACAGTACATACTGGGGTCACCACAGATCAACTTTTCTTAGAACAAAGTTTTCTTATGAACAATAAATTTGATTGAGATGTCTGCTATTTCCAGGCGTGGATCTCATGCGACACTGTCAGCTTGGCTGACAGATGAGTAAGCACTTGGGGCAAAACACTTTCCTACATAACTTTCTTACTGTCCAGAATTTGCTGGCCGAGTAGAAGATCGATATTTGATTTCTTAGAAAAAAAAATTGTAGAATTCTCAATGTTATTTCGTATCACCTAACAGATCTCACAAAAGCAAATGTCACCGAGGTAATGCTACACAAATTTCCCTTCCGAATCATTGACTACTAATTAGATCACTTAGCGAAAATAAGTGCAGTAACTAATGATATCGGTAGATGATCTCATCAGATGTGTCAGCGAATAATGAGACAAGTAATCGAATTCAATCACCGACGGCTAAGAGCTCTTAATGATCGATCCTCTCAATTTTTGGTTAGATAAAAAACAAAATAAAATAAAATAAAACGGTAAACACAAAGAATCCGTGAAAAAAAAAGAGCAATTTCTTCGAAGTTCCATTAGAATTGAGAAAAAATATCGAGAAACACAAGAAATAAGATTACAATAGCGATAAGTTGCTAAGCTATTAAGTACCTTTAATCGCTAGATAGGACAAAAATAACAGCAGCAACAACAATAATAAATCGTGCATTCAACCTCCCTTGCAAACAGAAAAAAAAAAAGTGGTACAGAATGAAGTGATTACCAACAACTGGGACTACAACGTTCAGACGTTTGGGGAAATCCAGAGAATAACAGCCAGACATGATTGCGAAAAATCGTGTTGCAAACACCTGCCTTCCTTCTTAGAAGATCAGCCGACAAAAAGAAAAATAGATATTTGAAAATGTTTCAGAAACATAGGCAAATTCAAGACCTCGAGATAGAAAATCAGTAGAACTTGGCATCCGAAAATAACAACATTAACTGTTATTATTTGTGCTTCAGGAATGACATCGAACTGAGCAAACAAATATGTAGATCAAATATGTAGATCAAATATGTAGATCAATTTTCTGGTAGCTCTAAAATATGTGAATTTCCAAAAATCAGACTCATGGATAGGGACACATTGGATCTTTCTTTCCATACATTGACCGTAATTACTCCCCCCCCCTCTCTCTCTCCCTCACTCTTATTGCAAGACACTTCATCTGTTTACATCTTCTGATAAAAATATTGTATCTAAGAAAATACTACTACTACTTTTCTCGAACTTTCCGCCTGTGGAATTCCCTTCCGTTTACTTGCTTCCCCGACATATCTCCAAGAATTTAAATGTAAAGTCAATAGTCATCTCCTATCTTACTAGCCTGCATCCTCTCTCTCTCATGCTCCTTTCGCCGTCCACTCCACTCTTAGCAGTATTCTCATCCTTCTCTTACCCGCTTCCTGACACACCCTATAAGCTGTCACTCCTATTCATATGTAACCCCTGCACAACAGTGGCAGTAAAATTCCTTGCTTGGGGTTATATGATCATAAAAAATTACTACTACTACTAATAATAATAATAATAACTAGCCAAATTTTTGTCTTACGAAGTTTTCTCCTAATTATAATACTCCCTATTATAACCGTTGTGCATTTGTACATATAAAGATAGAGTTTAAAGTTTAGAAGATAGATGCAAGCAAATATGGTGAATCTGAGAAAAGTAGGCATGAACATTATACATATCTCGAGATAAATATATATAGCCAGATAAATGCGAAAAAGACATATATATATATATATATAGTAAAATAGTAGCTAAAAGACCAATGGAAAGTTAAATAAATATGAACAGATTACGACTGAGAGTGAGAGACAATAACAAAGATACGTCGTTATATATATATATATATATATATATATATATATATATATATATATATATATATATATATATATTCATTCAACCACGAGATATTCCACTACGGAATTTGTGAATGGGCTGCGCTTTATCGAGTTTAATTCGTCACCTCTTCGTCACCAGGGCCTGTGGCACAGTTGGTGTAACACCAGCTTATTAACCAAAACGGTATTGGTTCGATTCCTGGTAGTGGATGCGCACTGCTGAAGAGTCCCAAATATAGGACGAAACGGCCGTCCAGTGCTTTCTGCATTCTGTTGAGGTCGAATAAAAAGCTCAATGAATTACATAATATATATATATATATATATATATATATATATATATATTAATCATCCACATACAAACCTGTTTCGTAGCTCGTCATTGTGGTTAAACATCTACTTGCTTCTAGCCGGTATCGAAACTCGAACGGTTTCGTGTCATTTGGAGCTCTACTCCCTAAGCCATCGAGGCATGGAATGAGACGGGGTAAATTTTAGCGTGTTATATATATGCTGTGTATACACACGCTAATCACCGGAAGAGTTACTGAAGAGTGTGTATATATATATATATATATATATATATATATGTATATATATATATATTATATATATATATATATATATTGATGTCAGTGAAAAAAGTTGATATAAGATACACAATTTTGATCGATAGATTGTGATGACAGGTCTGGTAGAAAAAGAGAGAAAGAGATGAAAAAAATGTTAAAGATAGCATGTTGATATATATATATATATATATATATATATATATATATATATATATATATATATTGTGAGTTAAAGAGGTGATATAAGATGTATACAATTTCGATAGATAGATAGATCTAGAATTACCCGATGGATATAACATTATAGATACATGCATACTTTGATGTCTTACGTTTATACTAAGTCAAATATATATCAATGATTGTAGTATGTCACTTTTTATATACTGAAAGTAATTTCGAAACTTCGACGTATACTCCAATATGAGAAGGAAATAAAGAATATTGAGATCCGCTCTAAGTATTAATATACCACTATAGTTCGCGACATATTTCTCACAAATTGATGGAAAGAAATATTTTTCTCTGTCTTAAATATTTACG
Source organism: Ascarosepion bandense (assembly GCA_037127315.1). Classification (NCBI taxonomy): domain Eukaryota; kingdom Metazoa; phylum Mollusca; class Cephalopoda; order Sepiida; family Sepiidae; genus Ascarosepion; species Ascarosepion bandense. Next base: position 687,428 of record JBBBDQ010000776.1, read on the forward strand.
TATTTCATTATATGTTAAATGCATAAATTGTTCCCTTAATTAATTACTGTCGGGAATTGGAAATTAATTAAAATTACCTACCGTCTGGAAGTAATTTCAGCATTAAAACCTCAAACAATTCGATCTTTAGAAGTTTAGTGAAATAATTTCTTTTTGACTTCATTAATGTTTCATTTGTCAACAGGCGAAATTTTTGACAAATTTTTGTTTTGATGAATAACAACTCAATTCATTCTTATGAGCTTTTATTATTTTTGCTAGAAGTACTACTACAACTATTTCTGTTCGTGTCTTATTTGATACAATCTTTTGTTATATCTTTCAATTGAGACATAAGGTCAATGAATGTTTTTAGTAAGTTATCAGAGCTCATTAAACTAACCTTTTTTTCTTAATGTTTTAGACGGTACTACACAAAGACATCAGTCAGTAAAATGCCATACGTGATACACGCATGGGCGATCATGTCTCGCAAGAGACATGACTGACTGGGCAGAAGATTATCCCGCAGTAGTTTGCCATTGCTTTCCGCGGTAGACTGGTTGCCGACCAAGGCTATAGAACCCAATCTGTCCTGTTAACTGAAAGGAAGAAGCGGATTAAAACCTTTCCCAAGGGTATTTCCGCGGAAGTGAATGAAACAAATTCAACTGGAATTCGAACTCGGCTTCCCGTTTTCTCGTTCCGAGCCAATATCCACTATATCACAACGCACATCCTGCACCACAACGCACAAAGACATACTGTAAGCAAAAAAGTATCACTGAAGGTTACGCCGTTAAACAAAATTACTTTAACCTTATATGTGAACCTATCCGATGTGAACTAGAACATCTATAAGTACATTTTATTAGTGAGCAAAATTTAACAATGGAGATGACATCGTGTTGATAGCAGATACATAAAGTAAATTCCAGGAACTTGTAGACGAGGTTGTAAATGAAAGCAAGAAGAATGGACTAACTATCACTTGTAAGCGGGCAGAATGTACGGTTGTCAGCAATAGAATCATTTCAAGATGGGAGCTATTAATTAGTGACGCCCCCGCCCAAATCAAGCATATAAGAAAATTTAGTTTTTTGGGAAGTGTTATGAAAAAATGAATTGACGCAAAAATTCGAAGATGTATCGGAATAATGAAAGATACCTTTCAAACTCTAAACAACGTATCAAGAAAATAAAAATTAATTAGAAACAAAGAAGAGAGCTTTGAGTTTTTATGAAATATCAAAGATTCTGCATTGCATTGATGTTTGGGTAATTTTTCTCACACATGAAAGGGGCTTTGTGGCAATAAATAATGATCTACTGAGGGATGTTGAGAATGCCATCGTCGGAAAATGTGATTATCGACGACGTTTTAATAAAATTGGAAACGAAAGTATACACTTTTACTTTTGGATCCACAGACATCTGCGGACAATGTTTTTCTTGCATGATCATTAACAAAAGGAAAAATGAATTTTCTGTGACTGACATAATCTTACAGGCAATGATGAAGGTTTCAACAAGCAACATCACTCCTCATTTCAAAAGACTTGTTGAAAAGTCTATTAGGTTATATTTGAATGGTGTATATTTGCAGATGGAGAATTTTATTAAAACATTGTCTTTGCACTATTGTTTTTGGTTTATTTATTTATTTATCACATGCATTCAGTCAGTTAAGTGCCACACGTGATACACGCTTTGGGCAATCATGTCTCGAAAGAGAGATGGCTGAATGGACAGAAGATTATCCCGCAGTAGGTTGCCATTGCTTTCTGCGGTAGACTAGTTGCCGACCAAGGCCATAGAACCCAATCTGTCCTGTTATTTAACCCATAACTTTAGGAAAGAAACGGATTACTACCTTTCTGAAGGGTATTTGTGCGTATGTGAATGCAGCGAATTCAACTGGAATTCGAACTCGGCACCCCCCCCCCGGAGTCGATATCCTCTGTACCACAACGCACACGTATCACGCATATAATTTATATTTATACTTCACATAAAATAAAATATTTATGTAAACTAAGGAATGTGACCAGTTTTAGAAGGTACGCCCTTTTGCTAAACGCGGTTTACTCAAAGTGGCTCCCGGGCAAAATTAATTACCCAGCCCTGTTGTAAATTAATTACCCAGCCCTGTTGTAAACTATAATTAGTTAAAATTATTCACTATTATTTCTCTAGTAGGTTAGTCCATGTGCTGTTTATCAGGTAGAGATTTGATTATGAATAAAACATTTACAAAGTAGTATTTTCATTGCTTTTTTTTTTTGCTTCTTGGACAAGATCTATGCGTGTTGCATTTTCCAAACCGTCTTTCCTCATTATAATTCACCTACATTTCATCTAATACTCTCTGATTGCCAGAAATTTCTTTCTTATGAGTATTCTTCTTAAAACATAGTTTATCCAATACAGTGTCCATTTGTCTATTTATTTGTTACATATATTTCGCATATAATTTATATTTACCCTTCCCATTAAACAAAATATTTATGTCAACTAAGGAATATGATCAGTTTTAAAAGGTACGGTTCTCCACTAAACACACCATACTCAAATTAGTTCCCGAGTAATTTTAATTGCTCACTGCTAGGCTACGTCACACTCTTCTTGCGGTAGACATACCAACTATTGTTATAGCTGCAGTACAAGCTGTGCAACTCTAATGAGTTACGGGACACTTGAATGAAATAATAAAATTAAAATTGATTGCAACAGCTGGCGTGTCTAGGGTAAACAGCTTCAAGGAGCTTTTTATCCTAGTTTTTATCTCAATCGTAGCCAACATACATTCTAAAAGGTGAATAAAATATTAAAATAGAAGAAGATTTCGCTGGAAACAAACAAGAGAGTACTGGATTGTTATGTAATGTCTGTCCTTCAATATAGCAGTGAATGTTGGACACCGAAAAGATGAAAGAAAAACTTGAAGGAACTGAAATGTTGTTCGACAGAAGTATGCTGAGGGTACCACAGACAGAGCATGCGAGCAACGAGAAGATTCTGGAAAGATGGATCAAGAACCACGTAAAAGAAACTGAAACATCAGAAAAATACAGCTGAAATTTCTGGGTTATGTAGTGAGGAAGAAGGGCATGGAGAATTTGATGCTCGCATGACAGATACAGGGGAGGAGAGACGAGAGAAAGCAACTTGATGAAATATATGGCGCAGAGGGGGTTGAGGGGGATAAAAGAAAAAGGGGTGGTAAGAACTACAACAGATAGGGAGATGTGGAGGGCCATGATCGCCTACGTTCTGAAGGAACATTGCACATATATAATTATCTCTTCTAGACCAGGCGTTATCAACCAGGTTGGGGATCAAACCAAAGAGAAAGTTTCAGTTCTTTTTTTTATTTTAGGAATTTTGTTCATTGAATTATAAGACCCTAGAATTTTACTGATCTTTTTGTTTATTGAAGTAAGCTTCCTTTTATTTAATTAGGTAGAAATTAAATCCAATCACTGTACATGTATTCACGTTTAAAAATCAATCAATATTGCTATTAAATTTGAAAAACTCTTCTATTAAAATAAAATAATTCATATGTATATATAAATAATTCATATATATAAATAATCATTTATATATAATAAATAATTATTTATATATAATAAATAATTCATATATATATATATATATATATATATAAAGCTTGATGAATTGCTTCATCATTATTCAAATCCTCCCACTACATGAATCATATCTCACTGCTTCAACCACGTAACTCGCTATGGATTTAGCGGGTTGGTTGAAGATTCGTGACTCGGGGAGGCACTATCCTACAGGTAAAGGATCTTGGAGGAGTTTCACCACGAAATTTGTGAGGAGCGGCGCGCTTCATCGAACTTAATTCGTTTACTCTTCGTCACCAGGGCCCGTGATACAGTTGGTATGACATCAGCTTAATAACCAAAAACTGTCGGGTTTCGATTCCTGGTAGTGGATGCGCACTGCTGAAGAGTCCCACATATAAGACGAAACGGCCGTCTAGTGCTTTCTGCATTCTTTTGAGGTCGAATATAAAGTTAGATGAATTACTTATCATATATATATATATATATATATATATATATATATATATATATATATATAATTTATACCATAAATACGTTATAATATCACTAAAAAAGTAGCCATTTTCTTTCGACACAATCCGTGTCTTATGAAGTGATGAATTTCATTACAAGTTGTAGGGTTTAAAAAGATTAAAAGTGTAGCCAAACCCCCTTAATCATGGAGGCGCTGTTACATTGAAAGGATGGACCAATCAAAACAAAGCAATCTCTGATCTGAAGAATACAAGAACAGACACAAAAATTAATTTGTTAGGGGCCTTAAAAAAATATCGGAGTAAAATAGAGATCAGCATCTGTAACTGCGTGTACATATGTGGAAGTGTAGACATATGTGTATGTGTATGCATTCAAGTATAGGTAATGATGATGATATATAGGGTTATATAGAGCCTGAGATGAAGCGTATAATGAAATTATTGTCACTAACCAAGCACAGAGATCCCTCTCTGACCAGTCTAGAGATACCCAATTGAGATAAGGCCGAGATCTTTGAAATAAGATGTTTGTTTTCTAGCTATATTTATATCTAAACTTATTTATAAATGGAACTTTGTGTGTGTGTGTCCGTTACCTATAGACTCCGAAACGGCTGAACCGATTTTCTTGAAAATTTACACAGTTGTACTATAAGCGTCTGCGAATGGTCTTAGCTAGTTTTTGTGTCGAGGTATCCCCGATATATATCGAAAATCGATGATCGAAAAAATTGGGTTATTGAAGGAGTGGTCTGATTTTAATCAAATTTCATACACTCATAGACAAAGACATAAGAAACGATATTCAAAAGTTTCAAGGTTGCAGTTCTTACAATAGTGCAGAAAATTGATAATATATATATATATATATAAAAGGCAAGATGTTTGTGTGTGTCTGTTTATCTGCCTGTATGTCTGTATTTTTTTCATCCCTTTTATTTTAGTTTTTGCTTCGGGTTTGGCTCTAAGTAGGTATAATTGTAGTTCTTAGTCTCAGCCATGATACCATTTACTCAGAGGATTTATTTAGCCTTCAATATTCAGTTTACGACGAAAAAACTTATTTGATATCGATTCCAAGAAATCAAAATTTGACTTACATACATTCATTTTTCTTTCAGTCTACGGTTTCGCTTTAACCGGAAACAACTATTGCTTTTTAGTCTTTCGTGCCAACGTCCAAAGAGACTGAGCGCCAGGACCATGGATTAGTTTTAAAGCTTTCATTACACCCGAGCAACGCTGGGCTATACTGCTAGTATATATATATGGACAAGAAAAGATTTTCAATAATATACATATGTTATTTAGAAAGCACCTTTTCAATCATAAAATCTTAGAAAAGTGGTAAATGGTATTTTGACTTATAGTAAGAAGAGGGTATTGAGATAACAATTGTTGAGAGATACTGTTCTTTATTGATTACTCTCTTAAGACTGAGCAACCTAGTCTACATCTCTTTTTATCCCATAGCTGGGCGATGGTTAATTTGTGTTTTCTCAAACACTTGTTGAGAAGTGAATAAAAAGATTTTCTGACAATTCTTGCACGAGTTAGCGATTCAATTTTCCATTAGGCTACCCGAAAATTTAGCAACATAAACAATCAAGAAATTATTTATTTCCCTAAATAAACATTTAACTGGAAGTTGATACTCTAATCTCACTCACTTTGTTCACGCTGAGGTAACAAGAATAAAGACGAGGAAAATAACCCGCATATGAGTTGTGTAAAAAGTATCTTTTTAGTATATTAAATTTTATCCTATTTTTCCCCATTCTATTTCTAGTTATACGTAGAAATCAAAGGGGATGGCAAGTGGGGTTGAAACCAAGAATGACAAAATAAAGTATAAGCCTCTCAGACAAAATCTTCACGTAGAGAAAAATATTAATACCTTCATTTAAATCGCATCTTATAACATTGACAGGACGATATGGCTGTTACAGGAAACAATAAACCGTTTTCCCTTTTGACAAAGCGTTCAGCGAAATGACTAACTCTATTTACCAAATAGTACAAAAAGTAAAAATTTATTTCGTTTTATCAGAACTGTCTCTGGCGAAACGAGAATTAAAAACAATGTTATTCTAGTTGAAGTTAAATCCAACTAGAAAGGCGATCTCAACACATGACACTCAAAGAACTGATTAAAGATATTTAGCAGAAAATGACTCACAAAGAGAGTTTGAGCTTGAGTTTTGTTGAACGGCATATCAATCTCTGTGGATTATTTAATGCCAAAAAGGTAGGGTCTTAAGGTAGTTTTTTAATGCTCGGTTATAAGGAAAGGTTTTCGATTTTAATTATATTTTTTTGTTTTTATTCTTTTTTATTTTAGAAAACTGAAAATATTTTCTAGTTTCTATTCAAAAATGTTTTGTGGAGAATATTTTTTTCCTTTAAAAATGTGTTATGGTAATAATCTTTTCATTAAAAATATATTGTTGGTAATATTTTTCCTTCAAAATGTATATTTTTCTATAAAAATCTTTTTTATGTACATATTTCCATAAAAGTGTATTTTTACACTTTCATAGTGTTTTGATCCCAGTTTGAGGTTTAACTATTTCCCCATAGCTGGGACCCTAACACATGCTACCACTCCGGGTCAGGGTGGACCTGGAAACAACAGCAATTAAGATGTGATTCCATGCTCCTCACAACCTCCCATTACGAGGACTTGCTGCCGGATGCAGTTTACCGTCATGCCCAGGACCAGACTCCCAAAGAGATTGCTAAAACCTTCGAGGATGAGTTCAAAGAGCATATGAACTGAAACAAGACCTTGCTGATATCTTGAATTAAACAAAGAAGACCTTGTCTGTTTGTGTAGTTGATCTGTAGAGAAAAAATATTTTGACCAAGATCAAAGGCTGCTTTCATATTTCATATACGATATTTCTCTGAGGGCGCATTTTTTTTCGGAGATTAGCGATGAGATGGTCAAAGTACAAAATGTGCTGCTTTTTTTTTTTAAATAGCAAAATTTATTTTTTCTACTTTGTAAGAGTGAACTATAAATTTTTGAATTACGTTAAATTTTTATTACGAAAATGTGTGCCATTCGGCAGGATTCGAACTGCAACCCCTATCTAAATAACGTCTTAGAACTCTCGACCATAGATAGGGTTTGCAGGTTCGAATCCTGCCGAATGGCACACATTTTCGTAATAAAAATTTATCGTAAATAATCAGGCCGGTAGAAATAAATATATAATACTGTTTCATTCAAAACAGAATATCTAATTAAATACGATTATCGATAAAAAATAATGTTCAAACAATTCATTTCAAATTGTCGGTTGCTTATAACCAAGTTTCGTAAAATTTGTTAATTTCCGTAACATGTTTACATGTCTATATATATATATATATATATATATATATATATATATATATATATATAGATGATTACTAGTAAACACTTGATCATGGTATAAAAATTTAAGCGGGTACATACACGGTAAAAAATGTTGACCTAATGCAGTAAAAAGAAGTTAACACCAAAAGATCAACTTAATACAATGCAATTAAACAGACAGACATTTAGGCTCGCTAAAAAGTGAAGCAATAAAAGCAATCCCTGTAAATACTTAAAAAGTAATAAAAAAACAATTAGCCAACTGCACAACTTAATAAATAGACCGTAGATCGATAAAAAAAAACGCTAAGAATGTAAAGAAAATAGAAACACTTTCGAAAAAAATAACTGCCTAAACCATTTAAAGAAAACAAAATCTCCTGAAGAGTGGGTTCAAATATCACATAGGCCCTTATCATTCCTTTTGAGATCACTGTTAATTTATATATTTACGATCTCTGTCAATTATCTTTTTATTTATTTTAGTTATTAATAGCGAATTTTGTATGAGGCCCCCAGTGAAGAATGTAGTCATTACTCAGTGAGGTTCAAAGTCGTTACTCAGTAATAACTATAATCTGGGTCACCGTATATATGAAAATCAACACATACCTCTTTGATACGCATACACGCGCAGACAAACACCTACGCACATACACCAACATGCACATACACACCTATACCCATATATATATATATATATATATATATATATATTGTCGTTTCACCACAAGCAAGGCTGAAATCTGAGATTAATGAAGCTTTATATATTGGTTACTATTTCTTTCTGCGGCAGTCTGGTTGTCATAATTTCTGTTCTTTCATTCAGTTATTCGTTTTTGTTTGGAAATAACATAACAGCTAAATTTTTTCTCCTGGCACAGTCTACATATTTTGCCAACGTTGTATGGCTTGGCTGTTTTCACTATACTTCACGTCATGTAAAAAGCAATATTACACGTTTTAGAGAGAGACTAAAGAATAATAGATTGCGGCTCGGTTTGAGGAACCTGTGAGCCGAATTCGAATTTAAGTTAGTTGGGGAAAATTATGACTCCAACTCTCCCCGGCAGTTATGGATAAATAATATGATATACTATGATGTATACTCTTAGGTAGCAACCGGTCTATGAGAACGAAAACGTTGAATTCAAAACTGAATGTAGCTCTGACTAAGCACATACAATGTAGCTAAGAAAAGGATCATTCGCATAGACTCCCAACTACTTCTTCTATGTGCCTTGTCCCTTCAGGACGTAGGCGATCATGGCTTTCCACCTCTCCTTATCCCTGGAGGGTCTTAGCACGTCTTCTCCTGTTACGCCATGCAACCCATGGTCCATCATCCACCTGATTAGGTCCTTCAAATATGTTATCCGTTGCTTTCCCATATCTCTTTTCCCTCCCTATCTGGCCTGTTAGTATCAGGTTCTCCAAACCCTCCTTCCTTACTGCATGTCCCAATAACTTTAGTTGTCTCTTCCCGATGCTCAGTATTAATTTCCTTTTTGTTTCCATCTTTTCTAAGACCTCATCATTGCTCACATGCTCGATCCATGATATTTGCAGCATCCTTCTGTAAAGCCACATTTCAGTTGCTTCAAGTTTTTCCTTATCTTTGATGATATTGTCCAGCATTCACTACTACGGTCTTTTATAAGGGAGTTGCGTGTACATTATCCTGGTATAGTCTTACTTTTGACAGCGGGTCATGTTGGGGTTTTTTCTGTCTCAGCTGAATGCACACATTGTCAATGCGAGACTTCCACTTTGACAATATGACTTCCAGCGAAATTGTGATACGGTAAATAGGATTGTCACATCGTCATAAATCTATCATGAGTGTTTATGAACCAGAAGAAGGCTTTTGTTAAGAATAGTTGCATATAAGAAGTTATTCAATTATTTTATGTGCTGTTCAAAATGCCTTCTTTTTTTTTTTAAAGAGAAATTTCAATTCGGTGTTTGAATGATTCATAAACACCTTGGAGATTTTTCTCTACCATTTTACTTCATTCATATTTAATTATTACTTGAAGTTTATCAATACTGGTTGGCCACATCTGATTAACAACTGATTTCCATTTAACCTAGAAAAAAATCCAATGGTATGATGTCTGGTGATCTCAGTGGTCACTCAAAAAGATCTCTGCCACTTGTCCCCTGTGGTACACAACTTTTGACTCACTCTCTGTATTCGATATTGTACAACTGGTTAACTATTCAATACCTGACACTTCTCTACTAAATCGACCCATCCCAATCGAGACGTTTCGTTTGCCGAAAACTATAACTTGGTCATCCAAAATGAAAAGGAAATGGAGTCTCTGATGAAAAATATTTCCCTTTCTTGCAAAGATATCAGCTTTACTATCAGACTGGATAAGATAGTGGTCATGTTTCAAACATCTCAAACTGCTCCGAGTTCTCCTTACATAAAATAATCAGTAATTGTTAATGGACATAAACAAAAGATGATAGGCAAATCAACACACCAAGAGAGCGCTCTTGATATCTGTTGGTGAACAAATACTGATTTCACAGTACTAATAGATTGAGTCTGGGCCCAGTGAAAACTTAATAAGCGCACTAAGATTGAAGTCAACAATGACCGCTTACTGACATTTCTGCTCTTCTCTTTTGGGTCATACGGTTCTGTACATAAGATTACACTAAAGTTGTTTAAAACCTACTATTTATATCACTAGATATCACATATGTTAGACACTGTTCTCATCTGAAAGGCCAATGCAATCGGTTTCGCATTGCCCACTCATCGTCACATGCTTCACCGAGGCGGAATGTTGCACAAGGCCTTTCTATTGTGGGGAATTCGAGCTGTAAACCCGGCTAAATAGTTCCAATAGACCTTGCAGGGTCGGGTATACAGTCTAATTTTCCTCAGTCGAGAACATGCCCCTCGGCTGAGCCTTCTCTGAGCTCCTTTCCGCCCGAAGGCTGAGACCGTGACGTAGTTTGTTCGGGTTTATACACAACACCGAACGATATTTAATTACCTCCCCATAGGGACTGAATGTAGGACAATACCTTTTTAATGTGGGGCATCCTGGCCTTAAAGCACAGGGGAAAAATCTTGTCTAATATTCCCTGAACGAGACTCTACCCTTTGGCGGAGTCTCGACTGGGTTACTCTCCGCCCGAAGGCAGAGAGCCCGTCAAAGCGAGTGATCGTGCTGATGCACAACACCGAATAGTATTTAGTTACTATCCCACTCGGGACAAAATGTGGCTGAAGGCCTTTTTTATTTAAGTAATCCGGGATAGATAGCCCGGGAAAACATTTATTGTCTAATTTTCCCTAGACGAGACTCTACCGTTCGACGGAGTCTTGACTGGGATTTTACTCCGCCCGAAAACAGAGAGTCCCTCTAAGGCATGTGCTCGTACAAATGCACAACACAAAACACACTCAGAATTCTGTCTGGGTGTTTTATATACTAAATATTTATGGTCACGAGATCCCAGTATGAAAAATTTATTCAACGGTTATGTTTGTTTCATGGAGATCCGTGTTCGACCACATGTATTGGTATCACCATTCTCTTTCTACGTAATAAAATACCAAGCGTGCATCAAGAATTAACTAATACAGTAATTCATCACTTTCCATGTGATGAAAGTATCAGTATGTATCTACAATGCAATGATGTTCACCCTGTACAAGGTCTGAAAACCACTCAATGTAGAATTTTGTAATGCAAGAGGTGCAGCTTTTGCGGATATTTGTGAAAGAAAACGATTAACTCTAGACTTGAATATGTTAAGAATGTAGTGATCGCGAAAGCAGCATTTTGAGAAACGGTTCCAAAAACCATTGGTTAGTGGGTAGAGCTCATCGCTTGAAGCTTACATCTAACCAAAGCAATACGAAAGAAATGAGAGTGGTTCGCTGCAATGTCCGCGGCATCTCGGTTTTTAGCCGTCAATGTTAGAACTAGTTCAAGTAAGTAGTGTAGCTCATATCAACACACTTTAGAAATATTGTTAGAGCATCCAGTTACCCACATGAAGTGTTATATTGCAAAGAGCACGATGCCCGTGTCTCATCCTTTACAGAAGAGTGCATGAGCCAGATTAAAATAATTTACAAAAACATTCTAAGCCGGGTACAGAACAATTTAGCTTGCCTGCTTAAAGCATTGAAAATTACTTGCATCTTCGATAGCCAGACTCAATTAAGAAGCCTCCATCCATCATCTAATCTAAGTAATGTTTCATTAAATTCGATTAAAATACATTCGTTTTTAGTTCAAGGAAGAAGTGTGGTTTAAGGATTTTTTTCCTATTTTGTATTAATTTTTTAAAGTGACGAAGTTCTTGTTGAAGTGGAAATGAATAATTTCCACAAACGCTTAAAACAAACACCAGTCATCGTGTTTAAAACAGTGTTGAATTATACTATCTCTGATGTCTTCAATACCCTACCACACACACACACACACACACACACACACACACACACACACATATATATATATATATATATATATTGTATATTTGGGTAGCAATCCCTATTTTATGCAGGTCTCATTAAAATGACAGACAAGGTGTGATGGTTATTTTTTTATGTAAATTTTCATGCGATCTTAAAATTTATTTCCTTTGAGGATTATATAAAAATTGTCCAAATGTTTTTTCTATCCGATCGCTTTCGGTTATAGTTTTAACCATTGTCGAGGACTAATTTTATTTTACTTGCAACAGAATGTATGTGACGTTATGTACAATGTGGAGTAGTGATACGTTAAGCATGTTCTTTGCGTGTTCGTAGTTGACTTTATTGAGTGTTGGGTTTTTCGTTTTTAAGCCCGACATTATTTTTTAGTCTTTTTTGCATGTGGATGATGCCATGATATTTGTGTTGTCAAGGAGTATGTTCTAGAAAGGGTTTGGTAGGTCTCCGTGTGTGTTTAAATGAGATCGAATAGAGCTCCGTTAAGAGAGATGCAGCGTCAGTCTTCGAGTTAGTGTTGTAGTGGTATGGCCGATATGATTATTTAAGAAATTAGGATCAAGAATGCAGTTCTTCAAAGGACATGTGAAGTCGTAAATAATGTTGATTCTTTGTAGTTTGGATCCGCCGTGTGAATTATTGTTTTTGTTGATTAGGTTGGCTGTGTTAAATAATCTATTTTAGTATAATAGAATGATTAATATAATTCTTTTTTAAGTCGACGGGAGTTATGTATTTTCGAATGATGTTTTGGAATGAAGATTCGTCCTGTTTATCCTTGCTATGAATTTGCTTTTTTTATAGAATATATTAATTTTATTATTTTTATATGTGTGATTACTGATTTTATTAATCAAGTTTGAAAGAAAAGGTCTAATATGTTATTCAACCAAATAATTTTGATATCCGTTGTTGACGAGTGTTTAACGTTATGGATGTCTTTGAAGAATAGTGATCTAGATTATGAAGTCTAGAAGGCTCTCGTGAGGAAATTTTTAATGTCGCCGATTTTATATCTAAGAGGACACTGGCTAACGAAATTAAGTTGACAGAAGCTTTTACTGGTGGCTTTTTTATATAGAGAAGCAGTGAGAGTATTATTACAAGATTCTACGAGGACCTCTTCAAAAATGACTAAAAGTATAGATGAACAAAATATTTGGACAATTTTTATTTAATTTATGTCCTCAAAAGAAAGAAAACCAAAGATAACATGAAAATTTATATTTTTTATAATCGTGTCTCTCCAAGCAAGGCATTTAACTGTCACTGTTTTGCAGGGGATTACATAGGAAGAATGTTATGAGGAGTGAGAGGTTGCAGGGGTTGTTAGGAAGTTAGTGAGAGAGAAGATGGCTATTGACTTAAAATTTAAATTCTTGGAGATTGTAACTGTCGGGAAAGCAAGAATGCGGAAGAGAATTCCACAGGCGGGAAGTGCGAGATAAGAAGCTGGTGAGTAGAATTTGCGTTTACAATTTATTGGTTTCACAGTAAAAGGGTGTGGACCAAGTAATCTTGTGGCTCGAGGCAATTCATATATATAATGTCGTTCCAAGCAAGGTATTTTACTGCCACTGTTTTGCAGAGGGTTACATAGGAGGAATGTTATGATGAGTGAGAGGTTGCAGGGGGTGTCAGGAAGACAGTAGGAGAAGGAAGAGAATACTGATGAGAGTGGGGTGGACGAAGAAAAAAGCATGAGTGAGAGGATGTAATTTAGTAAAAAGTTGGGACCTAGTTGCTAATCTTGTGGCTCGAGGAAATTCATATATAGGGGGTACCAGTGAGCTAAGTTCATCGGATCAGAAGCCGTGCAATTATTTGTAGAAGAGACAAAGGGAAGCCACATTGCGTCGGTGAGAAATCGACTGTATCCTAGCTGTCAAGTTGGGATCAATCACATTACAGATTCTCCGTTGGATTCGGTCAAGGACACCTAAGTGGATAGCAGGAGCACCCGATCAGATATGGCAGCAATACTCAATGCAACGGTGGATGGTAAACTTGTATATGTGTAGGATTGTTTTGGACGGGAAAAATTCCTGGCCCTACACAGAGAACCAACTTTCTTAGCAGCGGATTTAGCTATAGATTCTATATAGTTATTCTACTTAAGGTCTGATGTGAGAGTTAATCTTAGGAGACGCAGTGTTTTACTTTCAGGAAGAGAAGCCTGATCCATGTTAATGGGTGGGAGGAACGATTGTCTGAGGTGGTTATTAGATAGCAGTTTCGTTTTAGAAGCATTAAAATTTACGAGCCATTTCTTACCCCAGTACACCACGGATTGGAGGCCCCTTTCAAGCTCATCAGCGAGGTTTGCTTTTTCAGCTTCGGTAGATTTTTGATCCAGACGAGAGTAAACTGTAGTGTCGTCAGCATATATGCCCACTTAGGATCTTGTTACATCAGGGAGATCGTTAATATAAATAAGGAAAAGCGTAGGACCTACAATAGAGCTTTGAGGGACACCCGCATTCATGTGATATTATTGGAAGGCTTGTCCGTTCAATACTACCCTCATTGTACGGTTTGAAAGGAAGGACTGGATTAGGTCAAACAATTGTTCAGTTATGCCATAGGCCTACAGCTTGCATAGAAGGCCAGCATGCCAGACTCTGTCAAACGCTTTGGAGATGCCAAGGGCAGCATTTCGGGCTTCGCCGTTTTTGTCGAGGGCCTGGTGTATATACTCAGTGATAGTCGTGAGCATATCAGCAGTAGACCTGGTGAAGCGGAAGCCATACTCTTTGTCAGAGAATAGTCTGTGGGCTGTGAGATGTTGCACCACCTCGGCGTTGATGATGGCTTCGAACACTTTGCCAAAGATCGGTAGGAGGCTGATAAGGCGATAAAAAAATTAACCATCACACTTTACCTGTCATTTTTAATGAAGCCAATATATATATATATATATATATATATAAGTTCTGTGATGGTTTCATCTATAAGGAAATAATCGGACTAAGTCTGTTTATGTCGTTATGACTACGTATGCGCAAGAAACGAGAGACGCTGCGAGTTTTGAATTTAGAAATAATTTATTTTTATTGCATACAATATTGCCAATTTAATCTTTTCCTTTTTGGTTCTATCCATTTTGTTATTAATTATCCCACAACAGAAGCTCTACCAAAAATGATGAAACGTTGTAAAAAACTGAAAGTAAATTTGTTTTGGATGAACTCGAGATTAAAATGCTTTCTTGACATTTTCGCCTTAATGAATTATTTTCTCTTTTAATTAAAAAAATATTTTTTAATTTCAAAATTGTGACCCAAAGAAAAAGAATTTCGATTGAATTGGCTAGATTACATGCATAAAAAAATAAACAAACAAAAACAACAAATAACACGGAGGTGAGAAAACGATTGAAGCTAAGATGCCAGGTCAGCACCGGTGTGGTTGCTAATTTATCTTTGTATTTTATCGATAATTTAAAAGTATATACCAGGGCCACCAAACCAGATGTGGCAGCAATCGTTTAAGTGAGAACGAATGATAGACATACAATTATTTAAGACTGATTCTGGCGGAAAATATCTAGTACTTTAGAGGAAATTAACTTTCTTCGCTTCATGTCAATAGAAAATGTTCAACCAGGTTAGGAGTTAAGAAACATTCTCCTGGAATTTAGCATCATCCCTACTGATGAAATATAAAAATATTTTCTCAGGCAATAAATAGTAGTTTAATTTCGGAGGCATTAAAACTAACACACAATTCTTTGTCCTATTTAACAACAGAATATAGATGATTTTTTTAAAGATATGCTGACTATTTGATCTGATCGAACTGCTCAAAAATACTATTATAACAAGAATAATTTTTTTTTTGTTGAAGACAGACAGAAATTAAAAAAAGTGAGAACGAAAGAGAGAGAGAGAGAGAGAGAGAGAGAGAGAGAGAGACGGATGAGAGCTGCGTAAATTCCATCGTACTACAGAACCCACAATATGGCTTATTTAATGTCGAAACGTATTTTGGTTTACAAGAGTTTTCTTACATTACTCGGTATTCCTAAGCCGTACATCGCTTGAGAACTGACCATGTTGGACAATGCTTAATTTCATTGATCTAAAGAACCTTTGTTCTCAGCGTTATTTGAGTGGAAGCCTTCGAAATAGCGTTTTATCAAACTTACATATAGGCATCAACAGGGAGCGATGGGTAAATTGTGAACTGCTTTATATTTTTCAATTTCACGCATTCGCTTTCTTTGTTTTTGATTTTGACGCTTGCACGGTATAGTCGGGCTAGTTGGGCACCATCTGTGAGAAAAATATCTTTACGACGTCATTCACTCCGCAAGTAATTTAGAACAGCATGCTGTACTACTTGATATTCGGCCAAAAGCAAACATTTCCGTCAATCTGAGGAGAGTGCAGAGGATTCGAAAAGAGTTAGATGAGTCTAATGATAAGTATAAAGGTATTTGGAGTGGTCACTATATATAGTCATCCGCAGATAGATCTGTTTCGCTGTATCACAGCTCATCAGTACGGTTAGACATCCGATTGCTTTTAATCCGACCAAATTGGCGTCAGTCGGCGATTCTAAATCTGAGCTATTGGCGCTCGGTAGAAGGAGGCAGACGTGTAATGCCTTCATACACACTAGGGCCACAGACTGAACACAGATGCCTGCATTAAATGCTTTGAATAGATAGCGTTTCCCTGGGTCAACAGAGTGGCTGCTGAAAAACTCTATGTCTGATAACAGGACTCTGCACCATGCTACTCAAGAAGGAGAACCTAGTCATGGGTTGCAGACAATTTCTACGACCACATCACCCCTTACATTTGGCTATCTAACTCCAGAAACAGCAATCACCTTTATTATGTGTGAAGCGCAGTTGATCGAGCGACCCTAAAAAATTCTTGTAATAACAAAAATGAACTCATAGCAAGGATTAGGCCATAAATTTAAACAACAAGACCGTCTACATGTTTTGCAGAAGATTCCGAAGTTGTTGGGGGGGGGGGGCTGTGGTTAAAGCCTATAGCAATTTTATTGAATAAATTTACTCTTTCGTATTTTAAAATATTTTGGTGTAATTTTAGTGAATAATAATTTAGTCATTTTTTTGTAATTTAGACGACAAATTATACATCGCACCTGTTTATGTAGAGTGTTTATTCTCATAAGCATTTGTAGTTTTCTGAATTTCTCAGATGAAACATTATTATATCTATCATGTTTTTGTCTTCACTCTTTGGTTGTGTTTATATTTATTCTGGGATCATTTAATAAAGCGATATGCTTCTGAAAAAAAAAATCATTAATCTTCCAATTCCAATGTAGTTTAACCTTGGAAGACTGCCTTACATCTATATATGCCTAATAATACTTGTGTGTGCAAACAATATTTTGTGAAAGTGTACAAGAATAAACGGAGACTTGAGAATACAGATATCTATAGAAAGTTTAATTATCGTAAGCTCATGCGTAAGTCGTTATCCTTGTATGGAATCAATGAAAAACCTGAAACTAAATATCAGAAATGCGCAACGCTCGACCGTTGTTCTCCACCTTTTTGCCCCTCGCACACTTTGAAAACCGCACACGAAATTATAAAAACAAACACGCTAAACCCTTCCCGATCGCGAGCAGTCTTTGATTGCAAGCCATCAGGGAAAGTTTCCAGACTTGAATTAATATATACATATATTCAAATGAAACTTCGAAAATCGGATGCATAATAGTAATAAAGATTTAGTCGCTGACGAAGCGAAATTTCTTCCCAAAAATGGTCACACAACAGATGTGATTTTCGAAATTTTATTTAAAAATATACATATTTGGCTTTGTAAATAGATAATAGTATTTACATCGATCCCTCTAGCTGGAACATTTTTAATATTAATAAGATTAATATTAATAGGATTTCACTTGGATTTTCCTACATCCGACCTTCTGTTTATATATATCGTAGCGAGGCAGTGGATAATCTTCGAAACATATACATTAAATACAACAGACAATGAAAGTCTATTATGTTTAATCATGAGCCGTTCTAAAAATCATATTTTGGCTTTAATTTCAGGTGAAAAAAAACAAAAATTGTCCAATATTTGTATATTTTTTGTTATAGTTCTAAGCTTTCGGCTCACATGAACCATCTTCAGAAAGGTTACAGGGACGTTAGTATAAAGGTATCCACCATCAAATATGATTTTATCTTGTGTTGACATGAAAAATTGCTATGTAATGATAACAGTCACCGAATAGCAAACGCAGTTCGTAAATTTGTAATGCGGTTCTATGACATCACACCGCGTGAGAGACCGAAATGTTATCAGAACCATGTCTTAAAGCAATGCAATGTGTTGTGACCAGATCGAAATGTGATTTTGTTAAGTGTGGGCTGTTTAATTTAATGTGGTATGTCGGTAAAATCACATTTCACAACAAGCATATGTTTAGAATAATATATATATATATATATATATATATATATATATATGTGTGTGTGTGTGTGTGTGTGCATTTATATAAATATATATACATATATATATATATATATATATATATATATTTTTTTTTTTTATAGAAAAGATAGAAAGATGTGAAGGGCCCTCATGGCTAACGTCCTCAATGGACGCGGTATATCAAAGAGAGAAGATGAAGTTTATTTTATTTCGAGACAGGTTTCGTAATGTAAAATAATTCCTTTTCTTACAAGTGATTTTAACAATTTTTGGAAAAACATTTTTCTTTCCAGATACATGTGCTAATTTTCAACCTATAGATGTGCAGGTAGGAGATAGATTCATAACTTTTGCAAGTGTATTGGCATGTAAGTTAATATTAAAAACCCTACCAGAATTCGAACTCGTCTCTTAAATAACCGCAAAATGAAGGTCGTTCTGAATGGGCGTGCCTCTTCGTCCTACAGCACGAATGCTGCTGTCCCACAGGGCTCTATCCTGGGCCCGACGCTCTTCCTTATGTTCATCAACGACCTCCCAGATGAGATCAAGTCCCAAGTAGGCATCTACGCAGATGGCACTACAATATACTCCCGCACCAGTAAGAAACCTGCGGACCTTGAACGGGATCTACACTCTGTGGTGAACAGGGGCAAGAAGTGGCTTGTCAACTTCACTTCATCTAAGACCAAGCTGTTGTCTGTCAACCATTACAGGCAACCTCTCCTGCCTCCCATAAGTATGGACCAAGCGATTCTCCCAGAGAGTAATACACTACGCCTCCTCGGACTTACCCTGTCCTCAGACCTCAAATGGAACCACTATATTGAATCCATAGCAAAATCTACTGCTAAGAAGGTTGGGTCACTATGTGGATCCAGGATGTTTTTTCCACCTGTATCCATCCTGCATAAATACAAGTCAACCATCCGTCCGTGCAAGGAGTACTGCTGCCATTTATGGTCAGGTGCCCCTGCCGTTCTCCTCAGTGTTCTTGACAGGCTCCAAAGGAGAAGCTGTAATGTGATAGGTACTGATCTGGCGACTCGACTGCAGTCACTTCCCCATCGTCGAAAGGTGGCCTCCCTTTGTCTGTTCTATAAATACTTTCATGGCTTCTGCTCAGTCACTGATGCCTCCTCAACAGGTGCTTACTCGTGCAACCAGACTGGCAACTGGGTCACACCCATTCACAGTCAGGTTAGCCAAATGCAGACGACAATTCTACTCCTGCAGCTTCTTCTCTCGCACTTCCCGCCTGTGGAACTCGCTCTCGTATTCTTGCTTTCCTGACGGCTACAACCTCCAGAAATTTAAATGCAAAGTCAATACTCATCTACTAACCACTGGACTCTAGCTCTCTCCCCACCCCTGTATAACCCTCCCTTTCTCTCCACCTATGTATCTGTCATCGCACCTGCTTTCTCCGCTTTCTATTGTTCCTTTCTAACTAGTTTGTACTCCTCACTCTTTTCTAATTAATCTTTTTACATTTATGTAGCCCCCTGCACATCAGTGGCGTTTCCGCCTTGCTCGGAGTGAGATGATTAAAAAAAAAAAATTCTCACTCCGAGTTGCTGTCCTATACAAGTCTGTACGTTATGAAAGTAACAGCCTTTTCAATTTTTTTCGATAATCATGAAATGAGGAGAGCTTGGTCGAAACTTGTCCATATCTAACGGCAATGGAGCTTTTCACCATTCATTATCGACTCCTTACGAGATTTTGTTTTGTTTTAGAATATAGTAAAAATTCATTTTCTAAAGTAAAATCCTGTAAAGTGAACTAGCAAATAAATAAATCAACTTCAAATCATGTTCATGAAAGCAGTAAATTATTCTAAAGACATATTTCATAAAAATAAGATTATGTTTATATTTTTGAGAAAAAGTGTTGTAACTATTTGCACTGTTTACATTGTTCGTACTGTTTTCCAAATCATTGCTGTCTTATTCACGACATTTAAGCCTTTCTAATCTCCAACTTTCTTCAGAAGATATAGATTGGAACCGAATTCTTTGTTTAGTTCACAAGGGTAGAGTGTTCTAGATCCATGTGACACCTTTTTGTGAATATCTGTGTTTTAGTTATTTCTCTTTAGTAACTCAACCGTCCAAGTTTTTTTTGTTAATTTCTGTAGTGTCCTTACAACACTTGGTGTCGTGTCATTGAATTATTTTAACCGAAGCTTTTGTTCACTGACTTATCTGACCTGGGATAAAAGCGATGGTTGAAGTAATCCAGTCACTCAAGCCAAAGAATTGTTCAAAACCTGGCCACGCCACAACAGATGTGAACAAAAACGTTTGAAGTGTTGAGTTACTAAAGAGAATTAACTGAAACTGAGATATCCAGGAAAGGCATGGCACGTGGAAATAGAACAATCTACTCTATTATCTGAAGAAGGCCGGAGTGTACAACAACCGAAATAATGATGGGAACAACAGTTCGAAAAATGTAAATAGTGGAAAAATATCACTAGGAGAGAAAAATGTAAAATAATATTTATCGATAAAATAACTTCTGATAAAATCATTCAAAATCACAGACTGAATGCGATAGACATGAAAAACAAAAACAAATTAAAAATATAAAATGTCTAAACATGGCGCTTATGTCTAAACATGGCGCTTAAGAAAAAAATCTTTTACAGAGTTTACGCAAAGAAAAAACAATTCAACAAAAATATATACAATGAGCATAGACAATGTTATGAAAATAAGTTTCCTTTATACGAAAGTATTTTTCTGTAATTAAGACTCTTGTTTAAAGTGATACAATATTTAAACACGGTTCAATTGAATAAAATATATGCTTGAAAAGATAAGAAGAGGAAACAATTATAAGAAACTGTGTATTTAAGCGTGTATGTTAGAGAGTGTGATCGGGAGTTTTGCATTTCTTTTACGTCAGATGAAGTGAAGCAGGATACTCTTTTATGGACATATTTTGCTATCTACGTGCTGAAACGTTCAGATTTATGATTTCAAACACGGAAATTATGGACATGGTATTATGTAGGTGAATAAAATTTTTACTTTTTGTCTTTTGAGTTTCATAAAATTTTTCTAATTGCAATAACTCAGATTTTATAAATTCTACTCCATCAGCTTTTTTCTTGCGTTTCACGCGAGTAGAACTCCCTTGCTTTCCTGACTGATACAGCTTCCAGGAATTTAAATGCAAAGTCAATTCCCATCTCTTATCCACTTAACTTCAGCCCTTTCTACACCACTCCGTGTATCTTGTTCTTTTACTTTATCTCAAACTTCGCAACTGTCTTCACTCCTGTGTTCACATCCTTCTCTTGCTCTTTATCTTTCACCCCCTGTAGCTGGTTCGTCTTTCTCTTCACTCACCTCATGCCTAAAATTTTAACTGTCTTATATAGCCCCCTGCACATCAGTGTAATGATTACAAAAAATCTTTATGTTATCACGTGACCGTATTATCACTTTGCACAACTTTTCCTCTGTTGTTGTGAGAGTAGCGAATTCAGA
Source organism: Ascarosepion bandense (assembly GCA_037127315.1). Lineage (NCBI taxonomy): Eukaryota > Metazoa > Mollusca > Cephalopoda > Sepiida > Sepiidae > Ascarosepion > Ascarosepion bandense. Next base: position 709,251 of record JBBBDQ010000776.1, read on the forward strand.
AATTAGAAATTTATTTAAATTTTTCAGATTCTGTTTAATGAAAACCAACAGATAATAGAAACCTTACTTTCTAGATAACAGAAAAATAAATTTCTCCTGATATTTCGCGGCTTCTACTCCGACGTGCTTAGGTCACTGGTGCCTCCTTTGCATGAATTTACTCGAGCTACCAGACTAGCAATTAGGTCTTACCCTTTTACAATGAAACCAATCAAATGCTACCGGAACTTCTACACAACCCGCTTCTTTTCTCGCACTTTCCCCCTGTAGAATTCCCTTCCGTATACTTGCTTTTCCTGACAGCTACAATCTCCAAGAATTTAAATGTTAGGTCAATTGTCATTCCCTCGTGTTTTTCTCCGTCCTCTATGCTCTCATTCAGCTCTCTTCACACCAGTGTTCTCATCCTTATCTTACCCATTCTCGGATACCCTTATAACTTGTTCTTTTTTCTCTTCACTCTCCTCCTATATGACCTCCTGCACACCAGAGGTATTAAAATTACCTTGCTTGAGAAAAAAATGATTATTAAAAAAATAATTCTTCTGCCATATATCTTCATCAGTTAATCGAACATAGAAATCAGATAATTATTTTTTTTATTAACAATTGGCATGTCATCATAAATATAAGAATTTTCTGTTCTTTTCTTCAAGGTTTCAATTCACACTTGTCTTTCATACGAGCTTGCTGGCATTATTAATTAGATCAGGCTCTTTAAAGCCCAGCTGGGTAATTGGGGCTTAAAATGGATTCATACTTTTGCATGAATATTAATGGAAAGTTAACATGACAAATTCGGTCAAAATTCAATCTTGGCTCGAATATTCAGTTTTCTGCACTTATACCCGTTACTCTAACCGTATTGATTTTTATTGATTCATGAAATATAACTTTTCAAGTTTTCCATCGAAACGAGTTGGTGCTGTCGGATTTACACAGTTTGAGCTGCATTTTACTTATGAAGGAAAGTGAAAAGTGCTTTCGTAAATTTCAGTTTTCCATTCTTCTTCTCTGTGTCATGTTTCTGTAAGACATCGGTGAAGATATTCTTCCACATCTCCTAATTCTGTGTAGCTCTTATTACGGTTTGTCTTTTCCTCATCTTTATCAGTTCATTTTCTATCATGCGTTTATCTAAGCTTGTTAGACAGATGACTGTCTATTCCTCTGTTTCCCTTGCTTCAATCTGTTTGGTTAGCGGAAAATTCTTTACGCCTGCTTGTTTTATTGGATGTCTTATAAATTTCAATTGTCACTTTCTGAATTTAAACATGCTCATAGTTTTAGTTTCTAGTTAATTCTTTACATTTTCTTCGTTATTTTGATGTTCAGTTCATTCTCATTATCCTCCTGTAGAACCTCAATTATTTTTCCCTAAGTCTTCTATTCATCAGTGAGGAGATTGCTCACTATTCGCTACCATAGAAGAGGATTTAGATTACATAATAGTTCAGTATACTTTACTTTATTTCAAATTAAATTTTTCTCTTAATTAATAATGGTTCTTAGTATGACAATAAACTGCATCCCGCAGCAAGACAGCTGATTGGGAGGTTGTGAGGAGCATGGAATCACCTCTTAATTGCTGTTGTTCCCAGGTCTACTCTGACCTGGGGTGGTAGCACCTGTTTGGGTCCCAGCTATGAGCAAATAGTTTGACCTTCAAACTGACGTCAAGACACTATGAAAGTATAAAAATAGACTTTTCTAGAAATATATACGTTTGTGAATTAAAAATATTACCAACAATACATTTTTGAAGGAAAAAAATTGTTACCATAAAACATTTCTGAAAAGAAAAACAAAGTTTTTTCAACGAAATCTTTTCTTGCGCTTCCCGCCAGTGGAACTCCCTTCCGTACACTTGCTTTCCTGACTGTTACAACCTCGAGCAATTTAAATGCAAAGTCAATTCGCATCTCTTATACACTTAATTCCAGCCCTTTCTACATCACCCCGTGTATCTTGTTCTTTTTCTTTATCTGTTACTCTAACTTTTGACAAAATCACCCTTCTCACTATAACTGGACATTAAAACAAATCTCACCTTTTTGGCATTAAAAACCCACAGAGGTTGATATGCCGTTAAAGAATGGTCATACTTAATACTTTGCTTTGCTTTTGGATGGCATATTAAACTGATCCAATGCACCGTTGGATTTCGGTCTCAAATCATTCTCACGCTGTAAAAACACATAAATAGATGTTTGTACTTATTTGATTTTGACATCTAGAATCCCTCGTCCGCCTCTGTTTCTTATGATAACATTCATTTTCTGTCTGAATGAGAAGTGTTCATTATTTACACAAGCTACATTGCGGATATTCGTCGAGGTGCCGTGGATATCGGCTTGAAATGAGAAACCGGAGAGCCGATTTCGAATTCTAGTTGAATATGTTGCATTTACTTACGCGCAAATACCCTTAGTAAAGGTATTTATCCGTCTCTTCACTCCATCTATGGGTTAAATAATAGGACCGATTACCGTAGAAAGAAATGACAACCTACAGCGAGAAAATATTCTGCCCAGTCAGTTATGTTTCTTTCGAGTTATGATCACCGAAGCGGGTATCATTTATGGCGCTTAACTGACAGACTAACATTATAACTATGGGCCTCATTTTTTTTAATCGTTTCAACCTTAGCAAGGCGGTCCCGAAAATGATGCGCAGGGGGCTACATAAGAGAGTAAAAGTTTAGTTAGGAGGAGAATGAAGAGAAAGATGAACCAATTACAAGCGGTGTCTGTAAAGAATTTGTGAGCGTAAAAAAATTGTCACTAACCGGACAGATTGAAGCAAAGGAAACAGAGAGTCATTTGCCTAACAAGCGTAAATAAAAGGATGACAGAAAATGAACTGGTAAAGATGGAGAAAAGACAAACCGTAATAACAGCTACACATGATTGGGAGAGGTGGAGGTACATCATCACCCATATCTTACAGGGACATGACACAGAGAAGAATAAAAATGGAAAACTGAAAGGGCAAGAGAAGGATGGGAACACAGGTGTGAAAACAGTTGCGAAGGTAAATAGAAAGGAAAAGATCAAGATAAACGTGGTGATCTAGAAAAGACTCAAGTGGATAAGAGATAGGAATTGACATTGCATTTAAATTCTTTGTGGTTGTAGCCGTCAGGAAAGCAAGTATATGGAATGGAGTTCCACAGGCGGGAAGTGCGAGAAAAGAAGTTGAGGGATGGAGTAGAATTGTCGGCTTCATTTTTGGCTATCACAACATTTTTACAGTTGTACCCTTCGGCCTTCATCATTTGTTTATTGATGTATAAATGTTTGAAAGTTTGGTAGCTATGGTGTTCTTGCCTATAAAACTGACTCCAGAATATATGGTGTTCGTTTAAATATCGTTCGAGAGTGATTCTATATTACTATACACGCTGTTCATTTTAATATCTTCATAGTACATCGATTGGGATCAATTTTGTAAGAAACGGAACTAAACAACCTGAAAGAAAGTAAAATGAATAATCGACAACAATGATTGCGAAACAATTCTAATAACACGGTCGGCGCCGACCAGTTCTAAATATACAGCCGTTATGACGGTGAATATCTCAGTTCAATTAATTTTCTTCCGTTTTCAGTCGATATGTAACGAAAAGAAGTCGACTTGAACCCCCTTTTTTTCTTTCATCCTCGCACCGTTCTCCATGTTTCCCGCCACTTCTGTGTTCTCTTCGGGACAGAAAATGGAAATGTGACAATGACGCGCTAAATTGATGTATGTAACTAATATTCAAATATTGTCTCATATCCCCGGTTGAAGTTGGACTAAAAGCTTCCAATATATGCAGACATGCATTATTCATGAATCACCGCAAGATTGTTTCTCCCTTTTCTTTCAGTAAATTCATCATCACACTCCGAGTACACACACATACACACATACATACATAGAAGACAGTCATTTCATCCGGTGTGCTACACCGATCAATTATGGCCCTCATCGTAACAAACTTTAAAAGGACATCGAATCAAACAATGGTTTCACATTAAAATAGGGCGTTTATTTCAAAGACTATTAAAGATCTGGGTCTATAGAGTAGCTGATGGAAGACCCTATGCCACAAAAGTAGGTAAACCTAGTCATGGGTATCAGATAATTTTTGCGACCGCATCACCCATTACATCTGGACACTTAACTTCCCAGACAGCAACCATTTGATTACTACGCATGGGACGGACTTTCATGTGAGACCAACAAACCACTTTGCGATACAATAGATGCACTTGAAGGCAAGGATTTTGGCAACATTTAGCAACTCAAACAAAGAGGCCGCCCACAAGAGTTTTAGATTATTCCAAAAGCGTCTTGAGTACGTCGATGAAATCAATGCCAAATTTATTGAATAAATTACTCTTTAGTATTTCAAGATATTATTGTATAACTTCAGTAAATATATCTTGTAAATGAAATGGCATATTTTTATCTATTTAAACGATTATTTATTAATCACACCATATATATATATATATATATATATATATATATATATACTGTTGTTCCGAAAATTCATTTTGATTTTTAGTCGTTTGTTTTCATTGTCTCATGTTTCAACACATTAGAACATGTGAAATTTATCGACAGAGCTTACGTGCTTACATTTTCAATTAGAGCATGCTTCATACTATCTCTCGAGAAATAAAGTTTAAAATTAAAATTATCAATTTCGCATCCTTATAAAAAGGGAAGATTTTAAGGTGCATTTGTAAACACTTAATGCTTTGTTATTACCGGAAATTCAAAAATGCCTCGCAAGCAATAAAAAGACATGTGCTGTGTACATTGAGGGGGGTGTAACTAATGGAAAAGTACGGTAATGCTTCGCTCCGTTTACAGTTGGTGATTGCAGCCTTATTGATGAAGAACGTTCAGGCAAACCCCCACCACCCCGGAATTCTTCTTAGTCTTCATGTACTGCTAAACATAAGGCCTCCACTTAAACAAATAAAAGTTTTCACTGAAAATTAGAATCTGCATCTTTTTCATTAAACCGACAGCTGAAAATAGACGGTCGCTTATCAAATCTAACAGTTCATTTTCTCTCGAATTTCGTCAAACTTGTTGTCATTATTAACATAAACTCGCTTTATATATTGAATTATATTCTTATTGAATAAAGATTAGACAATTATTATTGGTAATGTTTACGTTCACGCATTCTTTACCAACCGATAGAATATAACTCTTTGGATATTTGCAAAGAGAAAAAATTAGTTAGGAGAAATGCTTATCAAAGAATAAATATACTTAATAATAATTGCACTTCCTAGTGGTTTTCCGATCTTTCATCATGTCAGATATTCAACGGTCGCCAATCTTAGTTCTATCTGATGAACCATTAACCCGAAATATAGGTTCTGATTTTATCTTAACTGATAGTCTATTAACTACAAATATAGAAATATTTTCTCTATACCATAGCTTATAGTATCTTCTTTTTCTTCTACTTGTTGTGTCCCTTCACAAGGTAGGCAATTATTGCTTTCCACAACTTCTTATTCTTTGCAGTCGTTAGTAAATTTTGACTTCACACTGCTGAGCCAATTATTTATTGAAACTCGGTATTTCCCCGAACCTCTGAAACAAAAGACTCGATGTTGCACAAAGTCGATTTTACAGTAGGGTTTTCTGAAAACGTACGTTCGGACAAAAGTTCCCTCTAGAGTCTGCATGTAAGAAAATCTCACAAAGTCATAACTTTAAGGAATTTACTATTTGAATGAACTCGTGAGGTGGGCCATGCACTTCTTTCCTTTGCCTCAGTTGCCTTCAGTATATTGTGGAAGTGGGAAATTTTTAAAGCTAACTTTCCTCATTATGTCACTAGAAATGTCAATTGCCTTCCGGTTATACGCATGGAAATTTTATTCTTTTCAATTTTCTGTAAAAATGCGTTAACCTGTTCCGCCCATTCTATTCACATAATTCAAATTTCTATTGCTTCAAGTCTCTTCTACATCTATGACAAATATATATATATATATATATATATATATATATATATATATATATATATATATATATCGACTCCGACTGACGCTAACTCGGTCGAGTTTCGATCCCGGCCAGAACCAAGTTGATGTCTAGCCACACTGATGAGCTGTGATACAGCGAAACAGGCTTCTATGTGGATTACTAATATATATATATATATATATATATATATATTATATCGAGGCAGCAAGTAATTTTCTAAACATATCCTATTAAATATAAGAGACAATGAATGTCTATTATGTTTAATCATGAGCCGTTCTAAACGTCGTATTTTTGCTTTAATCTCAGTTGAAAATAAAGACAAAAATTCTCCAACATTTGGATAAATATTTATTGATTTTCTTCTAAGCTTTCGGCTCACATGAACCATCTTCAGAGAGGTTGTTTAAACTGAAATATTATAAAATCCACCATCACCGACGATTTTATTTTGTGTTGACATAAAACTCCGCTTGGCAACGGCAATAGTTACCAAAAATAATAAACGCAGTTCTTAAGTTTGCGATGCGGTTTTATGACGTCACACCGCGGGATAGCGCAAAATGACAACAAAACCATGTAGTCAAATGCAATGTAATATGTTATTTCCTGTTTTAAAGTTGATTTTATTGAGTGTTGGTTGTTTTGATTTGATGTACATGGCCTCCAATATCTGCAGGTTCCTCTTACTGTGTGTATGAGTAAGGATCACCGTATTGTTGAACAAAATCTGTCTGATATATATATATATATATATATATATATATATATATATATATATGTGTGTGTGTGTGTGTGTGTGTGTGTGTGTGTGTTAAAGGGATCATATTTTATTAATAAAACAGGATACAAAGTTATCACAAATTTATGATTTAAGGCTCCTTTCGACCGAAACCTCTTCAGAAAAAATTGTTGCTAAATTAAGACTAAGCAACTAATAAGAAAAGATTTATCAGCTACTGAGGTTAAAGTTAAAATTGATTGATGGGGAACCAGGAAAATTAACCGTGTTAGCATTCTTACTAATCAGGCTTTGATATTATGTTTTGAGTACAAAACTATGCTGGGTTAAAAAAAAAAGTTAACAACTATTTTTGATGAACGGTTACCTCGAATTTCTTGTTACATCTGTCATTGTGTGAAAAATTATTAAATTCAATGAAGTTAAGATGTAAGGGTCAGCTAAATGTCCTGTGTTCGTTAGACAACCATGGATTGATCCAATTAGTCAGACATATGCTGGTAAATTTTCTATTTCCATTAAACGGTATTTTATGGCTATGATGAACCGGAGCATTTTTCAACTAGAAGGGCTTTCCCTCGATGCTGTAAGAATGTTTTACCTACGAAATCTAGTCATATACTAATACAAGTGTCGATGCAAGGTCGAGACTATACAGAGTTTGCAAGATAGAACAGCCCAACATGTCCCGAGATGCATAGACATGAGCCAGTGACTTCTCGGTGTTCGCAGGTCCATGCCTCTGATATCGGCGAGCATTTATTAAGTCCTGTTGCTTTAATGACAATTTATTCTCCTGGGATTTCTCTGTATTGCACAGGGCACGGAACATACTTCACGTAGATATATTTGGAACTGTTATTACTAATTTGAAAAAAATCTGCTCTGTGAACGCAGAGAGAACTTAAGCACAGATTAGCCTTGTTCGGGAAGGCTAATATCTAGCTGGGGGAAAATTCCCCCCATCCTTCAATTAGTTTTATTTTAATTTTAGTAGCTGATAAGAAATGTTTATTAGTTGCTTAGTCTTAATTTACCGACGATTTGTTTGTGAAGTGTCGGTCAAAAGGCTATTCAAATTTTAAATATGATTCTCTTTAAAATGTATTGTAGCTTGGTGTGGTAATGATAAGAAATGTTTATTAGTTGCTTAGTCTTATTTACCGACGATTCGTTTCTGAAGTGTCGGTCAAAAGGCTCTTCAAATTTTAAATATGATTCTCTTTTTAAAATGTATTATAGCTTGGTGTGGTAATGATGAGAAATGTTTATTAGTTGCTTAGTCTTAATTTACCGACGATTCGTTTGTGAAGTGTTGGTCAAAAGGCTTTTCAAATTTTAAATATGATTCTCTTTTTAAAATGTATTGTAGCTTGGTGTGGTAATGATAAGAAATGTTTATTAGTTGCTTAGTCTTAATTTACCGACGATTCGTTTCTGAAGTGTCGGTCAAAAGGCTCTTCAAATTTTAAATATGATTCTCTTTTTAAAATGTATTATAGCTTGGTGTGGTAATGATAAGAAATGTTTATTAGTTGCTTAGTCTTAATTTACCGACGATTTGTTTCTGAAGTGTCGGTCAAAAGGCTCTTCAAATTTTAAATATGATTCTCTTTTTAAAATGTATTATAGCTTGGTGTGGTAATGATAAGAAATGTTTATTAGTTGCTTAGTCTTAATTTACCGACGATTCGTTTCTGAAGTGTTGGTCAAAAGGCTCTTCAAATTTTAAATATGATTCTCTTTTTAAAATGTATTATAGCTTGGTGTGGTAATGATAAGAAATGTTTATTAGTTGCTTAGTCTTAATTTACCGACGATTCGTTTCTGAAGTGTCGGTCAAAAGGCGCTTTAAATTTTAAATATGATTCTCTTTTTAAAATGTATTGTAGCTTGGTGTGGTAATGATAAGAAATGTTTATTAGTTGCTTAGTCTTAATTTACCGACGATTTGTTTCTGAAGTGTCGGTCAAAAGGCTCTTCAAATTTTAAATATGATTCTCTTTTTAAAATGTATTGTAGCTTGGTGTGGTAATGATAAGAAATGTTTATTAGTTGCTTAGTCTTAATTTACCGACGATTCGTTTCTGAAGTGTCGGTCAAAAGGCGCTTTAAATTTTAAATATGATTCTCTTTTTAAAATGTACTATAGCTTGGTGTGATAATGGTAACTTATATATATATATATATATATACAAATGCGTCCCACACATAGTAATCAAATGGTTACTGTCTGGAGATTTATGTGGCTAGATGTAAATGGTGATGTGGTCGCAGAAATCGTCTGACACCCATGCCAACTGCTTTTTGTGGCATGGTGCAGAATCCTATTACCAGGCTCTTCTATCAGCTACTATATTAACCGAGAGCCTTTAATAGACTTTGAAATAAACGCCTAGTATTTGTGAGAAATATTTGATCCGATTTTGCTTTTACACTCTGCTAGGATGAGGGCCATATGTTAACGGAAAAGCACCCTGGGTGTAATGACTGTTTCTTCTGCATATTGAGGAGCAGGTTTGATTCTTGCTAGCTGTTTAAATTAAAAATATAATTTGGCCGTCTATTTAAAAGTTACTGAATAAAACACATATCATCGCCTCTATTAATCGTGTCTACACCAATATTTATTCACTTCTGAAAGCAGTATAACATAATATATTTGTACTACTTCAAAGCTTCCAAGAAATTTATATTTTGGCATTAAATGACCCATAACGTGTTGATATGCCGTCAAAGAAAAAAATCAACTAGTTCAATCATAGACAGTATACTCACTTCACATCTTAGAAGATCCTGTGTGTTTATCACATATGATAATATGCAAACGTTGAGAGCACCTATATCCTGTCTGTCTATTAATTCCAGATATTCAATGTTTCCCTGACCGTATCTTAGCTCAAAATATTCAAAGATGCCAGGATTTTACTACATATATTAAAGCATTCAAGTTTCTAAGATGACGCATTGTAAATTAGACAATTTAACTAGTATTGCTTTCAGCCGTATTCTGTGGCTTTTGTCGTCGCAACGCGTAGACAGTCGCTCGAATAACATTAATTAAGAAACATTTTCATGAAATAAATCTCGTCTGAGATCCAATCTATGCCTACTTTCTGACTGTCGCGGAATTAGCGACGTGGGCGTTGCTCTAAAGAGTAAGAGAAAAAGAAGGAAACGCAAGAAATATATCTAGACGCTTCATCTAAGACATTCGGATATAATTACATTAATTATGCTTCGGGACGTAGCCGATCATGCCTCTCCACAAACTTCTTTTCTTATTTTATTTGTTCTTCACTCTCCTCCTATGTAACAAACTGCACACCAGTAGCGGTAAAACTGCCTTGCTTGGAGAGAAATGATTATTAAAAAATATTTCTCATGCAGTATATCTTCATCAGGTAGTCGACTATAGAAATCAGATGATTAGTTCTTTATTAACAATTGGCATGTCATAATAAATAAAAAAAAACCCTGTTCCATTCTTCAAGGTTTCAATTCACACTTGTCTTTCATACGAGCTTGCTGGCATTATTAATTAGATCAGGCTCTTTAAAGCCCAGCTGGGTAATTGGGTCTTAAAATGGATTCATACTTTCGCATGAATATTAATAAAAAGTTAACGTGACAAATTCGGTCAGAATTCAATCTTGGCTCGAATATTCAGTTTTCTGCACTTATACCCGTTACTCTAACCGGATTGATTTTTATTGATTCATAAAATATAACTTTTCAAGTTTTCCATCGAAACGAGTTGGTGCTGTCGGATTTACACAGTTTGAGCTGCATTTTACTTATGAAGGAAAGTGAAAAGGGCTTTCGTAAATTTCAGTTTTCCATTCTTCTTCTCTGTGTCATGTTTCTTTAAGACATGGGTAAAGATATTCCTCCACATCTCCCAATTCTGTGTACCTCTTATTACATTTTGTCTTTTCCCCATCTTTACCAGTTCTGTTTTTGTCATCCGGTTATCTAAGCCAGTTATTACCTTTGCTTTAA
>JBBBDQ010000776.1:725000-832500 GCA_037127315.1 Ascarosepion bandense
CACCGAAGTTAAGCAATGCTGATCCTGGTCACTAACTACACGTCTGCTTGCTTGGAAATAACACGTGCTGTAAACTTAGAGATGCGTGTGTTTTAATGGATAAGGAAAAGCCGTGTTTCAACTTCAAGCAGGTTTGTTATATTGATATGCCCACGTATCATCTTGGAAAAGCTATGAAGCCATCTATTCTACCGCTGAGATACGGTTTGATTACATTAACATATCAGTAAACAATTATTATCCCCAAAAGAGTCATACATTCAAAAAAATATTTTCTGGCTTTAAATAAATTGAAAAAAATTGATAAACAGCACAAAACAAATCACCCAATCCTCCATTTATGGGGGAATTAGTAGAACATATCAGTAAATCATTATTATCTCCAAAAGATTTTTATAATAAAAAATATTTACTGGCTTTATATAACTTGAAAGAATTTGATAAGCCGTAAAAAGAATCAGTTGATACCCTCCATATATAGGTCAAATACTGTAACAATACTTTGAAAGAGGTTGATAAGCCGTAAAAAAGAAGTCAGTCGATCCCCCTATATATAGGTCAAATACATTAACAATACTGAAAAATATTTTCTAGTTTTAAATAATTTGAAAGAGGTTGATAAGGCGTAAAAAAGAAATCAGTCAATCCTCCCATATATAAGTTAAATACTGTAATAGACCAGACACTTCAGAAATGGTTGGTAACCGATTGAGGAGAAAGACAACACTGAATTCCAAATCGTTTGTAGCCGTAGCAATGCAGATAGTATACATCTAACGAAAATGTCGGGGAGTTTACGATGACTCTGTGATTTTGACTAGCGATAGGACTTGATTTATTTCATTGTTTTTTTTGTTTCTAATCCATTTCACTATCTTATCACTTCTCCTTCCCGTTCATCTTAATCCCTGTGAGCGATATGTTGTTCGGATCACCGATTCAATTGATTTATCTATCTATTATTTACTCACGTTTTTATACCCGCTTCCCTTTACACCCAAATCGATACATTTCGATCTACTCTACTGGCTCGAAATGTAGAACAAAATATTCGATTTCCATTCTGATTCCCCATCCGTTAGGCACAGTAATGAGTCTGACATACACTCACGTAATTACATACCAATTAGGCTATCTTCTGAATCACTGATTCGATGAGACACGCTAATTTTGATTAAGTCATTGATAAATCGGGTATTTCTGAGGTAAAGTCTCACAATGCGTATTGTTTCCATTATATAAGCATAACATCAACATTTGGAAGGTGAAAGAGCCCCCTCTCTTCATTAGTGACAATTAGAAACTTGGTTTAAACGTCAGTGCAGACACAAAGAAACAGGCAAGGCTTTGTAAAGGCTCATTTAACAATTAAACCAATTTCGTATTCAAAATAAATGAGAATGGTTTTAAGAATTAAGAAAGTTAAGATAGGTTAAGGAAGACATATCACCATTTATTAAGTCGGATGTTGTTACATGTTATTTCCTGGGTGATTTAATAGCCAGACCAATTATAACATTGGAAATATATGAAAACGGTTTTAAGAATTAAGAAACTTAAGATAAAAGGCAAAGGAAAAGATATAAATATCTATTAGGTTGGTTGAAGTCGCATGTCAATTCTTGAGTTATTTAATCGTCAACCCAGTTCTGCATTCGAAATATATGAGAGTGCTTTTAAAAATTAAGAAACTTAATATAAAAGCTAAAATGTTTTGAACATTGTGCAAAAACGAAAGGTTCTTACTTCAAATCCTCGTTATTTGTCGGCTTTGCAAATGAACACCAACGAGAGGCAGATTTTCAAGTGGTAGCTGTAGAGTACAAAAAAATAAACGTAAAGAAATGGACAACGACACCTGAGTCGGGGAAAGCTCATTTGTTACAGAATATCATATTCCAATATTTTTATTAATTCTTTTAACCCTGGAACACTAACCATTAATTAAAGTTACACCACTACTAACCATGGGTATATCTTACCCGATTTTGAAAATATAAAAAAAAAGTAAATATAAATCTTTATTTGAAATATTTTACATGCAGGCACTTCAAAATTTGTACTTTGAGTTAATATTAATAGGACCTGAAAAACATAATATTTAGCTAAGAAAATCAGGTACTAATATTAATTTCTCTCCCTCCGTTGTATTAAACCACACACAAAAAAGTGTCTTATCCTATCACTGTCATAAGTTACTTTTGCTCACCTCCATATCTGATTCGACGGGTACTTTTAAATAAATTGATCTCATCTCTTGTTTGCTGCTCCCGTCGCCGCTAGCGTAATACCTGTTGGCCGAATAGGTGAATTTTGATCTGCCGTTCTTAAAGTCTATTCTTGCGCACAGTGGATGAAAATTTTGCGACAAATCTTCGAGTTCTACGACTGACTAGAACATCATGGATTATGTTCTGCTTGCGTAGTTCATTTTTTTGCGTAGTTCATTTTTAACCAAAAAAAATTGTCCATTTTTATGTAATATAAAAATGTTCTTATTAATATATCTGAAATTATAAATAACATGAGTAAGAGATCAATAAGTATTAGTCGTTTATATTTACTGGTTCACTGATTAGGCATGGTTTTTAATCGCTTCATTCCAAACAAGGGGGTACTGCCACTGATACGCAAGGGGCTACATAGAATAAAAGTTTAAGTAGGAGAAGAGTGAAGAGAAAGACGAACCAATTACATGAGGTATCAGAGAAAGTTGCAAGAGAAGGATGGGAAAATAGGTGTGAAGTCAGTTGCCAAGGGAAAAGAGAGAAAGGAAAAGAACAAGTTACACGGGGTGATATCGAAAGGACTGGAGTCAAGTAGATAAGAGATGGGAATTGACACTGCATTTAAATTCCTGGAGGTTGCAACCGTCAGGAAACCAAGTATACGGAAGGGAGTTCAACAGGCGGGAAATGCGAGGAAAGAAGCTGAGTAGAACTGTTGTCTGCATTTGGTTGATTTAACTGTAAATGGGTGGGACCTTGTGACCAGTCTGGTTGTTACGAGTAAATTCTTGAGAAGTGGGCACCAGTGACGTAAATCCATTGGAGCAGAAGCCATGAAAATATTTGTAGAAGACACTGGGAGAAGCCACATCCAGCCGGTGAGAAAGTGGCTGGAGTCAAACTGCCAGGTCGGGACCAATCACATTACAGCTTCACTTTGGAGCCTGAGAGGAACAGCAGGGGCACCTGACCAAATCTGAAAACAGAATTCTATTGTTAGTATTTGAGTGTGTAAACATCTACTAACATCAGAGTTTAGTAAATATTATCTGCTTGTATTTGATGTTATAAGCCTTTATTCGCATCGGTTATACAGTACTGTGCAAAAGTATTAGAACAAGAACAATTTCATCTTTTATGAGGCATCAAAATAAAGTTTCAAATCACCCATGTCCTAATACTTTTACACACTACCGGTAGTGTGCAAAAGTATTAGGACAGGGGTGATTTTCCTAAAAGTCTCACTGAAATTCAAATACAGGGTGAAAAACCAAGTAAATTTCTAATAAATATTGATTATTTAAAACTAGGTGTAAAGGAAATGTATTAAAAAGTAGTTATATTTAAATTTCCAATTTTCTATTAAACAAGTTATTTTGAAACAACTCTATTGAACATCTATGGGATATTTTTGATAAAAAAATTGATAAGTCTAATTTTACTTTGCAAGACAGACTTTGGGCACAAATACAAGCTGCTTGGCAGGAGATACCATTAGATACATTGAAAAAGCTTGTGATGTTAATGCCTGACAGAATGAAGGCTGTGATCAAAGCAAAAGGCTATTATACTAAATATTACGTTTATTTTGTAACAAGTATTTTTCTTGTTAAGCATTTGTTGAGTAAATCAAATAAAGTTACTTTAATTAGATTGTTTATTTTCTGTAAATATGCGCCATAAAAGATAAAATAGTTTCATGTTCTAAAACTTTTGCACAGTACTGTAGGTAACCATTGGTTGATTTTATTTGACTATTATTATTTAATTAGCAATTAACACGTTTTTGCTAGCATTAAATTGAGCATATCATTAGAAAAACACAAAACCACAAATATGAAGTAAATAAGGTTTCGTTGCACTTATTATTCTACGGAACTAGTTTGATAACGCTAGCTCGACGACAGACACATCGATATTTAAAAAAATTAGAAAACCGAAACTGTGACACAGAGATCCGAAGGCGAATTGGCATGGCGAAGGAAGCATTCTAGAAGTTGAGTAAGGTATTAAGAAACAGGTCAATTTCGCTAAAAACAAGTAAGAGAGTACTGGATTGCTATGTGATGTCAGTTCTTCAATATGGCAGTGAATGCTGGACAATATCATCAAAGATGAAGGAAAAACTTGAAGCAACTGAAATGTAGTTCTACAGAAGGATGCTGCGAATATCATGGATCGAGCATGTGAGCAATGATGAGATCTAGGAAATGATGGAAACAAAAAGGAAATTAATACCGAACATCAGGAAGAGACAGCTGAAATTCCTGGGATAAGCAATGACGAAGGAGGGCTTGGAGAATCTGATACTAACAGGCCAGATGGAGGGAAAAAGAGTCAGGGGAAAGCAACGGATAACATGTTTGAAGGACCTAATCAGGTTGATGACGGAACGAAGATTGCATGATGTAACATGAGAAGGCGTGCTCAGAGCCACCAGGGATAGGGAAAAGTGGAAGGCTATGATCGCCTACGTCCTGAAGAGACAGAGCACATAGAAGAAGAAAATCGAGTAAAAAAAAGAAAAGATGTATTATACAAAAGTTGGTACAGTAGAATTGGTGGGTAAAATGATGCCCTTTGTAGAGGAGAAGGAAGTTTCTGTCAAGATCGTGCTGAACAATTCCTAGATGATTAGTGCATGGTTATTGAATAACCCATTTTTCTCGATGGGGCATAACTAGACGCACCTTAAAAATATAATCATTCTTTTTCCTACTTT
Organism: Ascarosepion bandense; assembly: GCA_037127315.1. Lineage (NCBI taxonomy): Eukaryota > Metazoa > Mollusca > Cephalopoda > Sepiida > Sepiidae > Ascarosepion > Ascarosepion bandense. The sequence continues at coordinate 729,951 of JBBBDQ010000776.1, forward strand.
CGATTTGTTGTATATATATATATATATATATATATATATATCGTAATTTCCGTAGGTCATATTGATTGTAATGAGGATTGAATTGGAGAGACCTTTTATTACCTTCATTTCCTACACAAAGAGACACAGTTTGTTTTCAGAATAGAATAATGAAATGTATTGCCCAAGGGCACAAATGAAAGGTATTGAGTAAGATTCAATATTAATGCACTTTGTCTTCATGTGCCGTCAGAATATAGGTGATCATGGCTCTCCGCACTTTCTTGTGCTTTGTAGCTCTTAATAAATGTTGCATTTTATTCAGTCAGTTAAATGCCATACGTGATACACGTTTGGGCGATCATGTGTCGATAGAGACATGACTGACTGGGCAGAAGATTAACCCGCAGTAGGTTGCCATTACTTTCTGCGGTAGACTTTTTGTCAGCCAAGGCTTTAAAACCCAATCTGTCCTGTTATCTAACCCATAACTAGAGGGAAGAAACGGATTAATACCTTTCCTAAGGGTATTTGTACGGAAGCGAATCCAAGGAATATCAACTGGAATTAGAACTCGACTCCCCGATTTCTCGTTCCGAGCTGATATCCACTGCACCACAACGCACACTTTATTCGTAATCCCAAAAGGATTTGCGCTAGTCATTTAGTCAAACTTTCTAAGTAGGCCATACTTTATTTTCCTCTGCTCCTCTTTCCTTTAATCTGTCCTTTGAGTATCAAATTTTGGAAGCCCTCTTTCCTCATTATGTGCCTTATAAATGTCAACTGTCTCTTAAGATGTTAAGTAAAAATTTATTTATGTTTTCCATTTCTGTAAAAAAAATCTTCGTTGCTCATATGTTCGTTTTATGGTAACCTCGGCATCCTTCTATAAAACCCTATTTCTGTTGCTTCAAGTTTCTTCTTAGTTTTTGAGGTGATTGACCAGCATTCACTGCAATATACTACAAATATCGCATATGAGTTCAGTAGTATTTTTTTTCTTCTAACGAAGTTTTCTTGTTTCTTCGTACTCGGCTTAGCTTTCGGGGAGCACATTTAGATAACCTAATACGCATTCCGATTTCAGTATCTTATTTTCTGTCTTCTGAGTTTTTTTAACATAGAATACGCTATACCAATGGCAGTTTTGCCTAACAGCGCAAATATCTACGAAATCAAAGCATCAGCCTGAAAACTTGAGCCATGTTCTTAAATAGCCTAGTCATAATGAGACTTTCACATAGACATAATGCAAGGAGCCAAAACTCTTCATATCTACTAAAATATCATCTGTATACAACTACTTCATAAGATCAATAGTGTAAGAAACGCTTTAAGCGCAGAAAATTGTCGACTCGGCTACAAATTCAAAAACAAAGAACTGCACCAAATAAAAGAAACCACATAAATTAAAGATAACCAACAGCAGAGACAACAAAATTTATAGGACATGTGGATAGAATAAAATGCAATAACGATCAATACGCTAACTGTTGTATCGCCGAGGTGAATAGGATACGATACACAGAGAAAGACTGCTGAAGTATTATTCAGCACAATATCCAGTGCTAAAAGGATATATACACAACAGTACAATAGTCACAAAAGACATAACTTACAACACAGAGATGAGGGGGTTCAGATCGCAATAGTCAGCGATATAATCAATCTGAATATTATTCGAATGAAACTCAAATATTACGCTTCGAATGATGCTATTCTTTATTTAAATAAACCATTTTAGACCATGGGTCATTTAATTATTGTGAGTGCTGCAGTGGTGTTAGCCACTCTACAACAGTATCATTATACACCACTTTAAATAGGTTAGAAATAACACTCTCATAAATACTGGGAAATGTTATAACTCCCACTGGGTTTGAGAAACCTGTTTTCCAAAGAAATTGTTTTAAGAGAAAGATTTTATGAGTTTCATATGAAAGTATTACTGGCTGTTAGGTCAATAACTTATAAATGTTCCCTTCTAGGAAAACCGCTAATATGATTATTACGATTTGCAGATAAAGTGTTGGCTTGTTAGGGGATTGATATCTCTCCACAACTCCTTATGTTATATGCACGTTGTCATGAGAAAACTCAGAAGTGAAGTTGCAAAATATCTTCTTTTATGTGTTGTGCCCCTTCAGGACGAAGGCGATAAAGAGCTTCCACATTTTCCTGTCATTTTATCTCATAATACATTTTATCTTGTTATTTTCCCCCAAACCATGTATCTGCTATCCATTTCCTTAAATCCATTAAGTACGTCACGTTCTTTTTTCACCTGTCATTCTTTCCCTATATTCGTCCTGTGAGGGGCTCCTAGGCGTTGTGTGATGATTAAGAAGCTCATCTTGCTATAACCTATTACAGCCGAGTAGTTGCTTCGATTCTCACTGAGTGCCCCATACTTTCGGCCTTTGACATATCTAAGCAGTGCTTAGAAAATCAATTATCCACATTGTGAGAATTAGCTTGTGAAGAACCCTCCTGGAACTTTAACTGTCTCTTAATGATAAGTGTAATTTTTCTTTTCGTTTCCATTCCCTTCAAAGAATCGTCGTTATTCACATGTTCGGTCCATCGTATCCTCATCATTCTTCTGTAGAACCAGATTTCCTTTGCTTTGAGTCCTTTCTTCATCTTTGATTAAATTTTCCAGTATTCCATATAAGAGGACAGGTATCAAAGAACTATCCATTTTCATGTCTCTCAGTACAGTGCTCAGATTTTGAAATTTTTTTTTTTTTTTGCTTTTTTTTATCATTTCACCCCGAGCAAAGCAGAAATGCCACTGATGTGCAGGGGGCTACATAACTGTAAAAAAATTAGAAAAGAGTGAGGAGTACAAACTAGTTAGAAAGGAGCAATAGAAAGCTGAGAATGCAGGTGCGATGACAGATACATAGGTGGAGAGAAAGGGAAGGTTATACGGGGTTGAGCGAGAGCTAGAGTCCAGTGGTTAGTAGATGAGTATTGACTTTGCATTTGAATCAAAGAGGATTTCTTTCTGGTTGGATTCTCCACTGTTTTTATTTGTGTTTCCCTTCTCTTAGACTGGTTGCCACCAAAGAACCGATCAGTTGATACTATTCAACTCATAGAGAAGAGCACAGAGATTTTATTTATGTGTTTTACTAATAACAGGAGTGCAACAGTGAACCCAAGTGAGGAGAACTGAATTTGAACTCGGCTCGCTGGTTCCACTTTCAGCACTGAAACTTCTTACTGCGCATCTCACAGGAGCATTACAGGTTACATAAAGAGTCCTAATAATATCGAAAGACAAGAAAACATAAATAACCAGGTTTTAATCAACGCATTGTTTAAGCAGTTGCGCCAGTGACATTCGTCAGATTATTGCCAATCAGTTAAATGCCGTATTTTATTTTAGTCTGCTTCTAAATCGGGTCGACAGACGGACTGACATATAACTGCTCGTTATCGATGGAAGTTCGGAGGACAAATTATACCTCTCGGTCAATATCAGAAGTATATGTTCTTGAATTATATAATGAAACGTTGTCAAATCACTAATTTTGCATTTGAAAATAGATGAGACGAATAATTGCATCTGAACACAAGACAAAAAAGGATCAAGGAAAATAGTAAAAAAAACTTTCTATATAAAAGTGTGGATGATTATTTTCATTTTTGTGGCAGGGATAAAAAAATATTGTCTAGTTTTTTTTAACAAGAATTATAATTTGTTATTCCGGGCAATATACTTATTTATGTTTTTCATGCACCCAACTTATCGGCTGTTCTAATCTATTTTCTTTCGTAAAACTTCACTCCGAGAAACATGGTGTAGTGAATTTAGCAATGATTACAACACATCCGGGTTCCTAGCTGACTTGATTTCAATCTCTAGCTTGAGAAATGTTGAAATATCTGTTTAAATAGAACAAAAATTACTTAGAGACACAAAATAAATCAGACTGATGTATATTAACTTTTATGAGTTATCCCACTGAGCATGGAAGGCGGAATGAAAACAATATATCTCTGCAGACTGAATAAATGTTAATTTTGAAATTCCAAGGTTACAATTACAAAAGTAGATAATTAACAAAACCACTGAGTTTGGTTCGTTCGTGTTTATAATATACACGCGCCAACTACACTTTTACCCTGTTGAACTTACCTAGGTGTATCTTTATATGTGCCGTGTCGCTTCAGGACGTAGGTGATCGTGGACTTCCACGTGGCTCTGTTTTTTGTCGCACTCAATATTTTATCTCTTGGTATCTCTCCCAAACGTCGATCCGCCATTTCTGTTAGCTTGTCAAGTATGTCTTGTGCTGCTTTCCCTTGTCTTTCCTTTCTTCTATCCGTACTGTAATTATGAAATTCTCCAGGCCCACCTTCCTCATTACGTGTCCAAGAAACCTCATCTGTCTCTTCTTGATGTTAAGTATGAGTTTTCTTCTCGTTTGAATCCTTTCTAACACCTCATCGCTGCTCGTGTGCTCAGTCCATGGCATCCTCAGCACTCTTTTGTAAAATTATATCTCTGCTGCCTCAAGTCGATTGACGATCTCATCAAGCATTCACTTTTATAGAGGAAAAATATCACATAATAATCTAGCACTCTTTTCTTTGTTTCCGATACGATTTTCCTGTCTTTCAGAACTCTGGTTAGCTTCTAAAATGCATCTTTGGCCATGCAAATGCGTGTTTGGATCTGTTCTAATAGTTTGGTCTCCTGAATTTCCTGACTGCGGAACACGTTTACAGTTTCCTGTTTCTTTGACACCTAAAATCCTAAAAGACTGAACACCAGTCGCCATTTTCTCTATTCCTGAATCCTGTCTTTCATTGTCTTTTCTTCTCACTAAAGTATTTTCATTCTCTACTCCCACACACAAGAACAAAAAAGAAAAATTAATTCTTGTTTAGATTTAATGAAAGTAAAAAAAAAATAGTGAGTACAAACAATAAATCATATAAACATGTGGTTTACATAAAATCTAAAAGATATACGTGTCCTATTTATACTAGAGACACATGAAATATATTCCGCTATAAAATAAAGTTACAAAATAGACATGTGCTCTGTTTTTACTGGAGACACATGAACAATAGTCTGCTTTAAAATAGAGTTAGAAGGTAGGCATGTGCCCTATTTATACAGGAGTCGCATTAACAATTTTGTTCTATGTGCCTTGTTCTTTCACGACGTAGACGATCATGGCCATCTACGTCTCCCCATCCCTGGTGGCTCTCAGCAAGCTTTCTCCAGTTACACCACGCAACACTCGTTCTGCCATCAACCCGCTCAGGCCAGTTAAGTACGTTACTCGCTGTTTTCTACCGTCTCTCCTCCCCTCTATCTGACCTGTTAGTATCAGATTCTCCAGGATTTCCTTCTTCATGCATGTCCCAGGAACTTTAGCTGTGTTTTCCTGATGCTCAGTATTAATTTCCCTTTTGTTTCTATATTTAACAAAATCTAATCATTGCTCACATTCTTGATCCGTGATGTCCGCAACACCCTTATAATCCACTTTAAAAAAGTTAAACGGTAGACATGTGCCCTATTTATGCTGGAGACACATTAACAATAGTCTGCTTTAAAATAGGATTAAAAGGTAGGCAGTCACCCTATATATACTGGAGACACATAAATATTCTGTCAGTCATACGGGCTTGGCCGAATATGCTTCTTTCGATACATGACTGACTAGGTAGCATAGTTTTTCCACAGCAGGTTGCCATTAATTTCTGTGGTAGACCGATTACGAATCAAGGCCATAAAGCACAACCAGTCTTGCTATTCATCACTTAGATTGAAAAAGAAGATATGGATTGATACATTTCCCTGTTATTTGTGCGTAAGAGAATGAAATGAATTCGACAAGAACCCAAACTCGGCTCTTCGAATTCTCATTCTGAGCCGTTATCCATTACACCACAACGCACATAGTAGTCGGCTTTAAATAGTGTCACAAGGGAGACAAGAGTCTTATTTATACTGAAGGTCCATTAATATTAGGCCACTTTAAATTAGATTTAAAAGTGGACATATGCCCAGTTTATACTAGGCTAGAATACTTTATGCTAGAATCAAAATAATATATCAGTTAAGTGTCATACATGATACACGCAGTAGATTGCTATTACTTTCTGGTTGCCAATCAAGGTATTAGAACCCAATATTTCCTGCTCTTTCTATTTACTAGAAGGAGAAGAGATGGATTAATACCTTTCTCAAGAGTATTAGCACGTAAGTGAATACAATGAATTCAACTGGAACGGCACTTCAATTTCCTTCTTCATTGCATGTCCCAGGAACTTTAACTGTCTCTTCCTGATGCTCAATATTAATTTCCTTTTCGTTTCCATCATTTCTAAGACCTCATCATTGCTCACATGCTTGATTCATGATATTCGCAGCATCCGTCTGTAGAACCACATTTTAGTTGCTTTAAGTTTTTCTTTCATCTTTGATGGTATTGTCCAGCATTCACTGCCATGTTGAAAAATTGACAACACATAGCAATCCAGTACTCTGTTTTTTGTTAGAAAATCCTTCTTTTTACGGGAGATGACGCTGTGTTGCCATGGAGACTAGATTCTTCTTCCTCTATGTGCCCAGTCTCTTCAGGACGAAGGCGATCATGGCTTTTCACGTCTCCCTATCCCTGGTGGCTCTTAGCACGCCTTCTCCTGTTACATTATGCAACCCTTGTTCGATCATCCACCTGATTAGTTCCTTCAAATATGTTATCCGTTAGTTTCCCATGTCTCTTTTTCCCTCTATCTGGCCTGTTAGTATCAGATTCTCCAAGCTTTCCTTCATTACAAGTCCCAGGAACTTTAGCAGTCTCTTCCTGAAGCTCAGTATTAATTTTGCTGTGACTTCTATCTTTTCTAAAACCTCATCATTGTTCACATTTTTCATCCATGATGTCCGCAGCACCCTTATTCTCCACTTTAAAAAAGGTCAAAATGTAGATATATGCCCTATTTATACTGGAGACACATGGACAATTGTCCGTTTTAAAATAGAGTTAAATGAACTCAACAAGAACTCGGCTCTTCAAATTCTCATTCAGAGCCGATATCCGTTACAGCACAAGGCACATAGTAGTCTGCTTTAAATAGTGTCATAAAGTAGACAAGCGATCTATTTATACTGAAGGTCCATTAATATTAGGCGACTTTAAAATAGATTTTAAAGTGGCCAAACCGATATCCACTGCTCTGCAGCCTTACAACTCTATATAGCGATTCCAATTACATTAACATTGATTAGGTATCCACGGTCCGAAATAAATTTTTTTTTTTTTTTAATCATATCACCCCGAGCAAGGCGGTAACGCCACTGATGTGCAGGGGGCTACATAGGAGTGAAAAGATTGGAAAAGAGAAAGCCGGAAACCACATCCTAAACAGGAAACAAGGGATGAGCCTCTTCACCTGTTCAATAGACGTGGGTGGAGTGTGAACCGGGCGATAAGTCTATCTACTCCAATTGAATGTATTCAGTAGCGTAGATGTAGGCCTAGTTAGTACCCTGATCTACAAGTATTCACTGGGAAAAGCTTACGGCCTATCACGTTGAATACACCGGTTCTCGCTTGATCACCGAAGTTAAGCAACGTTGAGCCTGGTCAGTACTTAGATGGATGAACGCTTGGGAATACCAGGTCCTCTAAGCGTATAGTGACGGATGTGCGTTGTGGTGCAGTGGATATCGGCTCAGAAAGAGAAATCGGTGAGCCGAGTTCGAATTCCAGTTGAATACCCTACATTCACTTAAGCACTGGTACCCTTGGGAAAGGTATTAATCCGTCCATTCCCTCCAGTTATGCGTTAAATAACAGAAGTAGGACTTGGGGACCCTGCTCTTAAAAACAAATCCCAATGAATCGTGAAAAGAAAAACGTTGTAAAAATAAAATAACCTTACCCAAAAATCACTGGTTATGACCTTAAAATGATCCCATAAGGATTGATAGGACGTTAAGCCTAAAAAAACAAAGAAAAAAGTCACTGGGAAAGTAGGCCTTTTGGGGTTAGAACTTACTTTTCAGGGAATTCAGTCAGCGAATTATTATTAAACATGTATAAAGAATCAACAAAATTTCTGACACTAGTAATTGCCACTATCTTAGTATTATTTCGAACTATTGTTCTCATTTTGGTTGATGCAGATTTTATTATAGGCACAACGTTTCGGTCAAGTACCCAGACTCCTGATGATGACTCAAGGTATTTCGTCAAAACGTTGAATCTATAATAACATCTATATCAACCAAGATGAGAATAATCTTTCTTGAACATATACTTTCTATTTTTCATAATATCCATTCTTTGTAAACTTTTCAGGAATGAATAAATCTTATATATCATTCTTTTCGCGACTAATTGGTTCTGACTGATGTCGCTGTTAATGAAACTTGAGACTTTATATGACCATGAGTAATAAATCTTTAGATGACAACAAAGATTGTAGAATAGACGTTTCTTTGTAATATATTTCATTTTGTTTAATCCTGGCGTAAGAACTTATATATAAAGACATTAATCATGCTCGTGTTCAATAATAAAAATAGCGCACCATATATAATCGTTTATTTTTCTGCCAATATCATCATTAATTGGTGAAAACGGTTAATTCTGCTAGTATTTGTATGAAATCTTGATTTTCATACAAATACGTGAAATTACACAGGCCTATAAAAAGAACTTTGTTAAATGGTGCATGGAATATTTCGGCTAATTTAAAATTTATTTGTGGCGGTGAATTTCAAAAATAACATTATTTTCCTCCATTAGCTTTAGTTTTTCACTGCTCCAGAACACTATATTTTCAAAATATTCTTAATTAGGTTAGGTCATCGTAAATGTACAGAAAATATAAATGCTCATTTGAAACGTAGACGCATATTATATCGAATAAAACACAACATCTGAAAGATTAAAGAAATATAACACAAGAAGTAATTAAAACTCGAAGATTGAGAAAAATGGTCGGCAGCCTAAAAACTTTGCTTGTTTGATGTTCGTAAATGCATAGTCGACAGAAGGATACTATGGACGGAGTTAGTAAGAAGCAAAGAAGTTTTAAAGAATACGACATCATAAAGAACGATTATACTGAAAATAACGAAGGTGAAAACTACTTACGTGATGAGCTTTTATGAATGGAGGCGGGGTTTTAGCAAAAGAGAAAAACTGCTATGAGCTACACGAGATTGAATGTTGTGAAGAGGCATGATCACATATGTCCTGCATAGACGTAGCACAAAGAAGAAAAAAGAAAAAAGGAAAAGAAAAAAAGGAGATTATAAAAGGAAACAAATAATAAAAACAGATGAAAAGAAAAGAAGTGTTTGAGTTTTTTTTTAACAGCATATCAACCTCTGTTTCGCTGTATTACAGCTCATCAGTACAGGCTTAGAGTCCGGTCGCTTCCTAAACCAGGATAGAAACCCGACTGCATTGACGTCAGTCGGCGATTCTACTCTTAGGCCACGTATGGTGCATTGGATTCCAGCCGAATTCATTGCATTCACTTACGCGCAAATACACTTGGGAAAGGTATTAATCCGTCTCTTCCTTCCAGTTATGGGTTAAATAACAGGACAGATTGGGTTCTATAGCCTTGGTCGGCAACCAGTCTACCGCAGAAAGTAATGGCAACCTACTGCGGGATAATCTTCTGTCCAGTCAGTCATGTCTCTTTCAAGACATGATCGCCCAAGCGTGTATCACGTATGGCACTTAACTGACTGACTGATCAACCTCTATCGGTTATTTAATGCCAAAAAGACGGGATTTGAAGTGTTTCTTCTTTTTTTTAATATTCGGTTATAGGGATATACTTTAATTAGTCAAATTTTAATGACATTTTTTTGTTTTTATTCTTTTGTATTTTAGAAAACTGAAAATGTTTTCTAGTTTTGTATTCAAAGATGTTTTGCTGAGAAGAATGTTTCTCTTCTGTCATGGTGGCATCACCCATTATAACGGATTGAACTCCTCCTACAACTACATATACTTATCCTCACAAAAGGAGAGAGAGATAAAGAGCTCAGAGCTCAGAGAGAGTGAGAGATCCGCAGGAGATCAGCATAATCCGATCAGCGGAGTGCGACAGGCAGAGATAGCCAAGACTGCTACCGTACAACTATTGCGAGTCCCAATTGTTGTAATACTTCTTCTTCTATGTGCCCTGTCCTTTCAGAACGTAGGCGATCATGGTTCTCCACGTCTCCCTATCCCTTGTGGCTCTTAGCATGTTTGCTCCTGTTAAACCTCGCAACCCCCGTTCCGTCCTCCACCAGATCAAGCTCTGCAAATATGTTATCCGCTGCCTTCCTTTGTCTCTTTTTCCTTCTATCTGGCCAGTCAGTATCAGGTTCTCTAAGCTCTCCTTCCATCTATCTGGCCAGTCAGTATCAGGTTCTCTTAGCTCCCCTTCCTTATTGCAAGTCCCAGGAACTTCAGTTGTCTCTTCCTGATGCTCAGTATTAATTTCCTTTTTGTTGCCATTCTTTCCAACATCTCATTGTTGCTTGTATGCTCAGTCCACGATATCCGAAGCATCCTTCTGTAGAACCACATTTCCGCAGCTTCATGTTTTGTCCTCATTTTTGATGATATAGTCCGGCATTTACTGCCGTATTGAAGAACTGACATCACATAGCCATCTAGCAGTCTTTTCTTTGTTTCTAGTGAAATTTTCCTGTGTGTTAGTACTTTACTCAGTTTCTGGAATGCGTCCTTTGCCATGCCAATTCGCCTTCGGGTCTCTGTGTCGCACTTTCCATTTCCTGTTAGAACACTTCCTAGGTATTTAAATTTACTACTACCTAACCCTGACAGAGTTCCAAGTATATGTATTTTGCTGTGTTTAATATATATATCGTTATTCCTCTTTTGGTTGTTGTTGTTGGTATTGTTGTTCTATTTTCTTGCTAGACTTCTTAACCGGGTCCACGCATACCTTCAAAAATATGTGGTAATATTTTTTTTCTTCAAAAATGTATTGTTGTTAATATTTTTCTTCAAAATTGTATATTTTTCTATAAAACTATTTTGATGTATATATTTCTATAAAAGTGTATCTTTATACTTTCATAGTGTTTTGACCAAGTTTGGGGTTAACTTTTTGCCCATAGATGAGGCCCTAACACTCCGGATCAGGGTGAACCTGGGAAAAAGAGCAATTAAAAACTAGTTCCGTGTTTCTCACAACTTCTCAATCAGAGGCCTTGCTGCCGGATGCAATTTACCATCATGCCCCAGTACAAAAAAAAGAAAAGAAAGAAAAGATGAAGTAAGAGAAAAATAGAAATGGAAAAAACAGAAAATAAAAATAAGAAAAACAAAAAAAATGAATAAAGAAGTAAAAGAAAAGGAAAAAGAAGAAAAGAAGAAATAAATGAATAATAAGAAAAGATGAAGAAAAAATAAAAAGAAGGAAGAAAAACGAAAAACAAGAAAGAGAACAAGAGGTAGAACAAACACATGAAGTAAAAGAAAGAGAAGAAAAACAAGAAAATACAAGAAACAAAGAGGAATCTAAACAAGAAAAAAAGGAAAAGAGAAGAAAAGAGAAAAAGAAAAAAAGCAGAACAGGAAGAGAAGATCAAAGGAGAATAATTAGCCATCATTCTTTTGCCTTATCTTTCTTGGTGCCATTCTTCAATTATTTTGGAATGTATTTCTTGAATCTTTAAATTGACTCATCACGAGCATTAGCCAAATTAAAATGCACCACCGACAAACTCTAGTTTCTATCTCAAAGTTTTGACGCAGTCTATGTAAAGTACTTTATAATATTTCTCTTCCTAACTTAGAATAATATATCCTCAGTCATTAACGTAAAATAAAACCAAGTTGTTTGCACAGTCAGTAAATCAATACCATGCACTTTTCATTATATTTTTATATTATTAATAATTTTTTATTACAATTCATATATGTCTTTTCATGTGTTTCACATGTCATGACATGACAAAATATAAACAAATTCAATTTATGATAATTTTCATGTTCTAATGAAGGCTAATCAATTTATCAATCGTTATATTTGAAGGGAAAAAATACAGAATTTTTTAGCAATAATTTTTTGCGGTTATTTTATGTTACCACAACTAACACCCCTAAACATGATGTTGGAAGGAGATTAAAAGTACTTGGGAACATTGAGAAATGAATATCATCTGTCAAAGTTACAGTTCATTTCTGACATCTTTCAATTATATTACTCGAAAGATCGTCCTTGAGAATGAACGGATTTTGTTGAAAATAGGTAGACACAATATTTTCAATTTATTTAATCTAACATGTCTAAAAGAGGATTTGTTACCTAAACACACACACACACATATATATATATATATATATATATATATATATATATATATATATATATAATAGTACGCATTATTCAGAAAATTATTATATATATGTATACGAAAGGAATTGATCGAAGATGTATCCTTATACGGAACAATATTGATTTTACAAAGATGTACGTGTATTTGTGTCAAGCATTTAAATTTAATTTAGGTAGAAGACAATTACCATTCAGAGTTCTTTACAAATTATATCAATGCTCTCAAAATCAGTCTTGCTTTAACATTAAGTTCAGTCAGTGCCATACGTGATAAACGCTTGAGCGATTATGTCTCAAACGAGACGTGACACACTGGGCAGGAGATTTTTCCGCAGTAGGTTGCCATTGCATTCTGCGGTGGACTAGTTTTTCATCAAGGCTATAAAACACTATTTATCCTGCTGTTTAACCCATAGCTGAAGGCACAAGCGACAGATTCATACCTTTCCGAAGGCTATTTGCGTGTAAGTGAATGTAGCAAATTCTTTTGGAATTCATCTCGCCGTTTTCTCATTCCAAGCTGATATCCACGGCACCACAACGCACCTCCATTGCAATACTTATCAAAATAAGACCAACCTCACTAGAAGATATGCTTTTTCGATACTCGTTTCTTGAAAATGAACACATTTGAATGAAACTAAGTCGTCAAGTAGGGTAGCGAAAAAGAATGAAAAGACTTAAAAAAAAAACCCCGGAAATCCAATTCTAAAGAAGAAACAAGAGAGTAAATTCTACTCCTCTTCAAATGCCTGGACCCGAGTACGAAACAGTCTAATCTATCAACCAGTATTAATTCTTTTCTTAAAAAATAATTTAATCTCAAGCAAGACAATAAAGACTTTAAGCAAGTGGTTACTGATTTTGATTTTTTTTTTTTTATGGTATATCGACCTAGGCGGGTCATTTATTGTCAACTAATTTTTTTTTATTTATTTATTGCTGGTCATACCTTTTTCATTCAACAATTTATTGTTGTTTTTTATATAAGTTTTCTGTTTAGTCATACTTTTTTCTTTTCGAGTATCAAGATTCATTGCGAATTGTTTTTTTTTTAAAGAGCAGGGTCCCCAAGTCCTACCCTATTATTAAACTCATAACTTGAGGGAAGGGACGGATTAATACCCAAGGTTACCAGTGCTTAAGTGAATTCAGAGTATTTAACTGGAATTCGAACTCGGCTCACCGATTTCCCTTTCCGAGCCGATATCCACTGGACCACAACGCACATCCGTCACTGGTATTCCCAAGCGGTCACCCATCTAAGTACTGACCAGACTCAACGATGCTTAACTTCGGTGATCGAGCGAGAACCGGTGTATTCAATGTGATATGTTCGTAAGATTATTGATTTTGAAAGAATAAGCAAAACAAAAAAAAAAACAAAAAAAAACCAGATATATTATTAAAGAGATATTACAATCGAAGAATAATGGATAAAACAGTAGATAATGATTGACATTCCATTTAAATTGTTCATGATCAGTGTAGGCCGGAAAGCATAAAGTTGGAAGGGAGTCATAGAAGGTAGAAGTACGAGGAAAAATAAAATATTAACTTAAAACTTACGGTTACATTTCTGCTGCTATTCTGTATTGATTGGTTTGTTTAACCATTACACCCCATTCAGAGTAGTAAAGCTACTTAGCCGTAAGAGGTCATTGGGTGTGAAAGAATAAGAAAAAAGTGAAACATTACTCAGGAGCGAGAACAATAAAAGAGGAGTAATCATGAAGACAGTGGTTAACGATTGAACTTGCATTTGAATCATTGAAGATCTAATTTAAAAGAATGAACCAATAATCTCAATTCTTCATATAAAAATTACAAATAGAAAGAGAACGACAGCGTTGAGATTCAACGATCTCTTCTGAGATCCCAGGTTTATTTGCCGAACGAGTCACCGATTTTGTTACGTGTTATAAATTGTAACAAAAGAAAAGAATGATTGACCAAAACACAGAGCTAAATCACAGACAAATAATTAATTTACAAAAAACACAAAATAAAAATATATACACAAAATCCTTTCCTTTTTCATTCAAAACAGAAAATTGAAGTTACTGGCAACTGTTCCGAAGGATAAGGAAGGTGAGGGAGTCAAGTATCTTTACCCCATTTGGCTAGTGAGTATTCTAAGTGCTATTTTTCGAAATCGTCAAATGTGTACATAAAGAATAATTTTTGGTTTGGTCAATGAAAGAGTCAAAAAATTTAATTACCAGATTTGTTCCATGAGGTTCTCTTTTGGGTTTTTGTTGGTTGGCAACTTTTCAGAGAGTTTCTCTCGGCTGGATATAATAATTCTCGAATAAAAAATTTGGAATTGTATTAATACCGATTTGGCCGCACGGCTGCAGTCACTCTCTCACCGGCATGACGTGAATTCCTGTGCCTCTTCTACAAATATTTTCACGGCTTCTGCTCCAATGAACCTAGCTCACTGGTGCCCCCTATGTATTAATTTACACGAGCTACTAGACTAGCAAATAGGTTCAAACATTTTAGAATGAAACCAATAAAATGTAACTACAATTTCTACTGTAACAGCTTCTTTTCTCGCACTTCTCGCCTGTGGAATTCCCGTCTGTTTACTTGCTTCCCGGACAGTTACAAACTCCATGAATTTAAATGTAAGGTCAGTAGACATCTCCTATCTCACTAACTCTCATTCTTTCTCGTAAACTCTTTTTTCCATCCACTCCACCCCCATTAAACCAGTATTCTCATCCGTCTATTATCCTCTTCCTGACATCCCTTATCACCTACCTCTCTTTCTCATCCCTTTCCCCTATGTAATTCCCTGAGCAACAGGGGCAGTAAAACTGCCTTGCTTGGGTTTAAATGATTAAAAACAAATTAAAACATACATGCCTGTTGCCAAGTCGAAAATTTGCCACTGAAACGATACACTTCTGTTGTTGAAAAAAGAATTAATACTTTTAGTATCAGGGCCCATCCCAAATAGGTCATTATTAGCGCGATCAAACCTATACTATCCTCATATTCACTACGATAAAGTGGCTAGCGGAATATTAAATGTCCTGACTGATGTTATCTATGAAAATATTGGTTCCAACTCAAACATTGGCTACCAAAACGTCACACTTATATCGTCCAAAAAGAACTTAATATTTTCACTGACAAGGCTTGGTCAGATCAGGTTCTGATAAGCACAATCAAATCTATTCTTCCGTTATCTTCAGTATGATAGCGGAAGAAGATAAATTTCCAGACTGATGTTATTCATAAAGTAAGTTAACACAACAAATAAGGTCATGGTTAATGTGATCAAAGATTTTATCCCTCGTCTCCAGTAACATATTAAGATTGAAAGAATAGGAAATAGCCAAAGGGACCTAATAAATTCAGTAATATGGTTAGACCGAAAGTTTTCATTTCTGTTGTGAGCAAATGTAATAATTTCTCAAATTCAGCCAAGTTATGTGATCAAAGAAAAACATACAGCAGTGTAGCATATATGAAACTATGTAAGCAGTGGGAAAAGCTGATACGTATTTGACCAAGGAACATTCGTAGATAATTAATGTATAGGGACATGTTAGATATTTTCTGTTGTGGTATGTTGTGAAATAACTGAGTTGCTTTTTTTACATCTTAGATTATTGTAATTTAAAATCCTACTTTGTGTCCTTGAAATGCCAAGGGCCACTGATATAACGAAAGATTCCTTCTAAAGCTAAACAAAGTATTAAGAAACATGGAAATTTTATTAGAAACCATGAAAAGAGAACTGAACAGTTACTTAATATCAGTTCTCCTATATGGCTGTAAATGTTCATCAATCTCCTCACAAATGAAGAACTTTTTTTTTTTTTTTTTTTATAAGCGTTTCACCCCGAGCAAGGCATGTCACTGCCACTACTGTGCAGGGGGCTACGTAGAGTGGAGAAAGGCAAGGAACAGGTAAGCAGCGCTAAAGAAGGCCGATGAGAAAACAAGAGGACGAGTAGTTGTGCAGCAACGAAGTTTAAGAGAAAATTTTTAAAAAAAGTTTAAGAGAAAATTTTAAAAAAAGTTTAAGAGAAAATTTAAAAAAGTTTAAGAGAAAATTTTAAAAAAAAGTTTAAGAGAAAATTTAAAAAAAAGTTTAAGAGAAAATTTTAAAAAAAGTTTCAGAGAAAATTTTAAAAAAAAGTTTCAGAGAAAATTTTAAAAAAAAGTTTCAGAGAAAATTTTAAAAAAAGTTTCAGAGAAAATTTTAAAAAAAGTTTCAGAGAAAATTTTAAAAAAAGTTTCAGAGAAAATTTTAAAAAAAGTTTAAGAGAAAATTTTAAAAAAAGTTTTTTAAAAATTTTTTAAAAAGTTTAAGAGAAAATTTAAAAAAAAGACCTTCATAATTAACATCTAAAAGAGCCAGTTTGAATTCGTTGAGTAAATTAAAGGAAAGAAAGTTTGGAAATTTTATATTAATAGGCCAGATTGATGACTAGAGGGACAGAGGAAAAGTACACTAAACCTACCAAGCAATCCTGGGTAAACGAATAGCAGAACGGAAATGGCGATGCTTAGGAAGGATAACAAAAAGAGGACGAGAAACATCGGCACATCGAATAAAGAAGACTGATTCGATTTATACTTTTCGTCCAACATTTAATGGAAATATTTCCAACCACAGAACAGAAACGTTAATTATTTTGTCTAGTTTTGACGAGAAAAGAATGACATGGTCTGTATTTGGAGAGGAAAATAATCATATAATCAAGATGCTGAAATTTTAAATAGTCTTATACAAACATACGTGAATTTTAATGCTTCCGAAACGAAACTGCTCTTGTTTGACCACCAGAGAGAAACTTTCCAACCTACCATCAGAATGGATAATGCTAGTCTCCTAGAGAGCAACACTTCAGTTCGGTTGAGAGAGTCTCTATCTATATCTACTGCTGGGAAAATTTAATCACTATGTCGGGGGAGAAAGTTCTTGTCGGAATCCATCTTGCATATTTATAAATCTACCATGCGTACGTGCATTGAATACTGTTACCATATCTGGTCAGGTGCTCTTGCTAATTAATTTTAGGTTCTAGAGCAAATTTAATAAACCAGATGCGATGATGATTTGGGAATCCATCCTTCAGTCACATTCTTACTGGAGAAATATGGCTTCCCTCTGTCTTTTCTACAAATATTTTTTATGGCAACTTCTCTGATGAGCTTCTTTCCGTGGTTCACCGACCACGTTAATTTAATCGGGTCACTAGATTGCCATCAAGGTTCCAGTAATTTGCCGTTGAAAGCGCTAAATGTAACCCCTTCTTCTACTAGAACAGTTTTTTTTTCTAGCACTTCCCGTTTGTAGAACTCCCTTTCGTTTACTTGCTTCCTTGATAGTTACGCTTGCCAAAAGTTTAAATGTAATTGGAGTATTAGAGTAGATAGACTAAACTATCGCCCGGTTAACACACCACCCTCGTCTATTGAACAGGTTAAGAGGCTCATCCCTTGTTTCCTGTTTAGGATGCGGTTTCCGGTTTTCTCTTTTCCAATCTTTACACTCTTATGTAGCTCCCTGTACATCAGTGGCGTTACCGCCTTGTTCGGGGTGATATGATTAAAAAAAATTGTTGTCTTCTATCTCCTTGAATCCCATCCATCTCTTCTTCGACAGCCTTGTTTTTTTTTTTTTATAAGCGTTTCACCCCGAGCAAGGCATGTCACTGCCACTACTGCGCAGTGGGCTACGTAGAGTGGAGAAAGGCTGATTAAATATAGGAAATGTCAGAGGGTGGGTGATAGGCGGGTAAGGATACTGAGAATGAGGGTTGGGTAGATGAGAGTGTTCTGAGAATAGTTGGGAGTTAGTCTGATAGGAGGTGTCTATTGACCCTACATTTAAACACCTGGAGATTGTAACTGTCGGGAAAGCAGACTTGTGGAAGGGAGTTCCACAGGCAGGAAGCACGAGAAAAGAAGCTGTTGGAGTAGAATTTACGGTTACATCTTATTTGTTTAACTGTAAATGGGTGGGACCTAGTTGCTAATCTAGTATCTCGTGTAAATTCCTGCTTAGGCGGCACCAGTGATCTAAGCTCATCGGAGCAGAAGCCATGAAAGTACTTGTAGAAGAGGCACAGGGAAGTCACATCACGCCGGTGAGAAAGCGGCTGCAGCCGGTCTGCCAAGTCAGTATCAACCACGTTACAGATCCTCCTTTGTATTTTGTCAAAAAGCCCAAGGAGAGCAGCAGGGGCACCCGACCAGATATGGCAGCAATATTCAATACACGGGCGGATGGTAGATTTGTATATGTGCAGAATAGATTCAGGTGGGAAAAATTTCCGTGCCCTGCACAGGGAGCCGACTTTCATAGCAGCAGATTTGGCAATGGATTCGATATAGTCGTTCCATTTGAGGTCCGCCGAGAGTGTAAGGCCAAGGAGGCTAGCCTGTCCCATGCTAATGGGAGGTAGATGCGATTGTCTATGGTGGTTAGTTGATAACAGCTTTGTTTTAGAGGCATTGTTTCTTTTTTATTACTGTAAAAATATGCGTTCCAGTGATTGTCCTGCTTTGCTTGGAGTGAAATAATTAAAAAATAATGTCATGGAAGGAACCTTCCATCAGTTATAGAAAAAGCAATATGAGTTAGTCAAAGATTTTATATTTTTCAACTTGCACTAACTGTTCGATCAATAAATGCTGAATAGTTATATGGAGATGTTTAATCGCAACATTATCATTACCGCACCCAAGGATGGTTATTATAACTTTCACAAGTTACAAATTCGTTACTACAGAGTAATTTTCAGTTATCACGCTACATTTTTGCCTCCAGAAGAAATCTGTCCAATATTATTGTTTTCAAGAGCATCTGAACATCCAGGCACATACAATCTTCTTTGAACAAATTTCTAAACAAGAGGAATATAAATTATTTTTCATACTGAATGTTTGCATATAAGCGTTTAAGTGAAATCGATAAAAACCTGTAGATGCGGCAATATTTTTTTACGGGCGAAAACATAGCCACTCGAGCAGAAAATGCATAAAACTGCACAATGCACATGCATCGATGTAGGCATCACGTGTAGCGTTTATCATTGGCGGGAATATAGGAAATCTGTGAAGGCCAATAAATGAGAAGCAATATAAGCACACGGATGCGTTACTCTCGACATTAATGTTCTGCGACCTGAGAACACAGGTCAGATTTAAATCAAACAGTTCATTGTCATCGGTGAAAAAATGGCAGCCGTTCTTGTAAAAGGCAAAGAATCCATAGAATGGGAAGAAATTACTTCAATCTGATGGCTAGAGAGGAAAAGAAAGAGAGATAGAGAAAGGAAGGAGAAGAGAGAATAAGAGAGAGAGAGAGAGAACCTCAGTGTTGGATTGTGTTTATATATCTAGTTGCGCTTCACATCAGTTTTTTTTAATAACTCAGAAATTTATACCATTATTTGTTCCCAATTACCGAGCTAACACTACAGACAATATATATTTTTTTAAAATACAGATAAATCCACCATCCGCCCGTGTATTGAGTACTGCTGCCACATCTGGTCGGGTGCCCCTTCTATTCTCCTCGGGGTTCTTGACAAAATACAGCGAAGAATCTGTAATGTGATTAATACCGACTTGGCTGACCGCCTTCAGTCTCTCTCTCGCCAGCGTGACGTGGCTTCCCTGTGCCTCTTCTATAAATACTTTCATGGCTTCTGCTCTGACAAACTTAAATCACTGGTGCCCCCTAGATGTGAATTTGCACGAGATACTAGATTGGCAACTAGGTCCCACCCTTTTACAGTGAAACCGATGAAATGTAACCGCAATTTCTACTCCAAAAGCTTCTTTCCTCGCATTTCCCGCCTGTGGAATTCCCTACCGCATGCTTGTTTCCGCGACGGCTACAACCTCCAGGAGTTTAAATGTAAGGTCAATAGACACCTCCTAACACACTAACTCACACCCACTCTCTCCAACTCTCTTCCTGTGTACATCCTAAGTCGTCTATCACCCTCCTTCTGACATTTCCTATACCCAATCGCTCTATGTAACCACCTGCGCTATAGTGGCAGTGGAAGCCTTGCTTGGGGTGACATGATTTAAAAAATATTTTCACATTAATAATGGTATTTTCGAACCGATGTTAGCTAATCTCTGAATATACAGTACTGTGCAAAAGTATTAGAACAAGAACTATTTTATCTTTTATGAGGCATCAAAAAAAGTTTAAACTCACCCCTGTCCTAACACTTTTGCACAGTAAAGGTAGTGTGCAAAAGTATTAGGACAAGGGTGATTTACCAGAAAACCTCACTGAAATTCAAATACAGGGTGAAAAGCCAAGTAAATTGCAAATAAATATTAATTATTTAAAAGTAGGTGCAAAAGAAAGGTGTTAAAAAGAAGTTATATTTAATTTTTCCTATTTTCTATTAAACAAGTTCTTTTGAAACTACTCTATTGAACTTCTGTGGGATATTTTTGATAAAAAAATTGATAAATCTAATTTTACTTCGCAAGAAACACTTTGGGAAGAAATACAAGCTGCTTGGCAGGAGATACTACTAGATACATTGAAGAAGCATGTGATGTCAATGCCTGACAGAATGAAGGTTTTGATCAGAGCAAAAGGCTATTATACTAAATAGTTTATTTTGTAACAAGTATTTTTTCTTGTTGAAGCATTAATTAGTTCTTGTCCTAATACTTTTGCATAGTATTGTATATATATATATATATATATATATATATATATATATGTATGTATATATATATATATATATATATATATATATATATATATTAGTTAGTCCCAATAATTTTTAAAACTTCAGCCAAGCAGTTACTTCCCCACCACCTACCACTACTAACCCAAGGGTCAAGCCACATACCTCCCAATACCAAGATGAAATTACTACTAAATTCTTTCCCCTAGCCCAAAACCAATACATCCCAACCCCTTCCTTTACCTAAGCTAATCTCTGGGTTTAGAATTTTTCCTCGTTCTCTGTTTATAAGGGGTCGAAGAATGCTCACCTTAAAATGACATTTTGAAAATGACTATTTTCCCACTCAGTTTTATCTGAATTTATATATATATATCTATATATATATATATATATATATATATATATAATAGTTGTTTACGAAATGCAAAGTTTATGAGCCACTCAAGTTAGATTGCTATTGATTGATTATATTGCATGTAAGAGGTGGCGGTAAGAAGTAGAGTTTAAGAGAATATATAGCAAATATGAAGAATTACCTTGAGCAAACTATGATTGTAGTAATTCGAAATGCATGCTCTTGGGAGCTGGGCCAAACAGCAGTCAAATGAAGCTATCCGAAATGAATACGAAAGTAATGATGATGATACGTTCCAATCTGCATGGTATATTATGTCAGGTGTTTAGATCAGGGCTTCTGAAAGCAAGGAATTTAGGCCGCTACAACAGTCCTTATGAAAATGATAATTTATGAGAGCCTCATTATGTTTGACTGTAGGGAAAGGGGTTGTAGAGGGGAAAATCAGTAGTTATTAACAAAAACGAAATGACACTTCTGAACTGTATGAAAACTGCGAAGTGGATACTGAGCAGCTCCAGCGAAGACATGTCCCCAATACATAATTTTGATCTTGTAATATTGAACATGGCTTTTGGGGTTGGTGCTTACTGAGGCGATACAGAACAATCGAGCTTTTTTTCGGTATCATTAGTGATTTCCACGTGATTTCTGCGATGATCGACTTCCAGTAGGCAATCAACCTTATTGAATGAACAACCGTTGATGATATTATCCTCATGTTTGTTGTTGTTTTCACATTGTTTCAGCCGTTGCACAACCATGTTTTCTTCCGGGGTATAAAGAAGAGTCTGTAATGTGATAGGTACTGATCTGGCGACTCGATTGCAGCCAGTTCCCCATCGTCGAAATGTGGCCTCCCTTTGTCTGTTCTATAAATACATTCATGGCTTCTGCTCGGACGAGCTTAAGTCACTGATGCCTCCTCAACAGGTGTTTACTCGTGCAACCAGACTGGCAACTGGGTCCCACCCATTCATAGTCAGCTTAACCAAATGCAGACGACAATTCTACTCCTGGAGCTTCTTCTCTCACACTTCCCGCCTGTGGAACTCGTTCCCGTATTCTTGCTTTCCTTACGGCTACAACCTCCAGAAATTTAAATGCAAAGTCAATACTCACCTACTAACCACTGGACTCTAGCTCTCTCCCCACCCCTGTATAACCTTCCCTTTCTCTCCACCTATGTATCTGTCATCGCACCTGCTTTCTATTATTCCTTTCTAACTAGTTTGTACTCCTCACTCTTTTCTAATTAATCTTTTTACATTTATGTAACCCTCTGCACATCAGTGGCGTTTCCGCCTTGCTCGGGGTGAAATGATTAAAAAAAAAAATTGATCCGAGTAACCTACTTAGAAAATTGACATCTGTATTCATCAGGGCCTCCTCACAAAGACGGGATGTGGCATATTCCAAACGTGTTCGAACGGGCAGAACTTCTTTTTAGACACCGAATATGCAGGGTAGGACTCTCGTCTACCCAGATGAGAATCTACACTTTGGCGTAGCCTCACCTGAGTTCCTCTACACCCGAACACAGAGACTTCGACAAGGATGTTTTATTTAATTTTCGTTTCAGTGACTGTTTTCGTTTCAGTTGTGATTTCTAGAGTTATTTCCTCTACTAGTTTTTTATAATATTGCTCAGTTTCTATAGAGTCTACGTACACACTGCTCTGTCCAGGAATTGAACTTACCGAATTCATGAACCAGTGTTTTAATCCATTAGGCTATTATTATTAACCGGTATGTTGAGCTTTAATTTTGAGCTTTAATTTTAAAGCTGCTACTGCTGCCTCTCAGGTTTTGACTGCTGCTGTCAAAGACTTGGTGTCACTCGTGCTTCTTTCCCTAATATTTCATATATATATGTATTTCGTATATTACTTTCGCTAATATTCCATATATATATATACGTAAACTTGTCGTTACACTTGTTTCGAAAAAAAACCCTAGTACCTACGCGGAAGGAAAAAATGGTAATATAAAAAGAACGAGCTAAGCACTTGAACAGCAGTCAAATTACGTAGCCAAAAGAAAAAAAAACGAGACGAGTAACCTAACACAAAAAGCACTCAAAACGCAAGTAGAGCAAACAAAGTCGATAACTAACTTAGAGAGCCAACGGACCTACCAAGGTTTCACCAAATTGGATCTTCAGGGAAAGTTGGCTACTTTGGCCAACTTTCCCTGAAGATCCAATTTGGTGAAACCTTGGTAGGTCCGTTGGCTCCCTAAGTTAGTTATTTACTATATATATATATATATATATTATTTCATATAATACATTTATTTTTACGCTAGGCCTACTGAGGAGATCCTCACATCATGGCATAACAAAAACAAAGACGAGAACATTGGTTCGATCGAAATATTATCAATTAAGCTGACGATGTCACCGTAAGTTCTACGCTGCCATTTTCTTTTTCTCGCACTTCTCACCTTTTTAACTTTCTTCCGTCTCCATCATTCGCACCGAACATTAATCTTGAAAAAAATTATATTTTTTTTAATTGTTCCACCCCAAGTAGGGCAGCATTGCCACTAGTGATCAAGGGGCTACATAAGAGGAGGACGAAAGATTACATAATAAAAAGAGTATAGAAAGAGAAACAGGTTTCATGGGCTGTCAGAGAAAGGATAAGAGTAGGATGGGAGTACTGGAGTGAAGAGAGCTACATTAGAGTAGAGTGAAAAGGAAGAAGAAAAAGATACCAGGATGGGTTTAGGAAAGGATAAGTAAGGATGAGAGTAAAGGAGAAATAAAATGGGAATTAACGTTGCGTTTTAAATCTTGGAAATTGTAGCTATCAGCGACGCAAGTCTACGTAAGAGAGTTTCACATACGAGAAGTGCGAAAAAACACACTATTATAGTAAAAGTGTCGGTTATATATAATTATTTTGTCGGCAAATAGATGGGACCGTGTGGCTAGTCTAGTTGCTCGAGTAAATTCCTTTACAGGGAGAACCAGGGATCAGAAGTTGTGCAATGTCATTCGCTGAGATGTTTGCTCAGTCATTAATGTTCCTGTTTCTAATTCTTCTTCACCCAGTAACCCCTTATGTCTCAGTGTCAATATTGCCTTGTGTGAGTTGAAGTTGATTAAAAACATAATTTTTTTTTATATAAGCGTTTCACCCCGAGCAAGGCATGTCACTGCCACTACTGCGCAGGGGGCTACATAGAGTGGAGAAAGGATGGTTAAATATAGGAAATGGCAAAGGGTGGGTGATAGGCGGGTAAGGATACCGAGAATGAGGGTTGGGTAGATGAGCGTGTTATGAGAATAATTGGGAGCTAGTGTGATAGGAGGTGTCTATTGACCCTACATTTAAACACCTGGAGATTGTAGCTGTCGGGAAAGCAGACTTGTGGAAGGGAATTCCACAGGCGGGAAGCGCGAGTAAAGAAGCTGTTGGAGTAGAAATTACGGTTACATCTTATCTGTTTAACTGTAAAAGGGTGGAACCTAGTTGCTAATCTAGTATCTCGTGTAAATTCGTGCTTACGGGGCACCAGTGATCTAAGTTCTTTGGAGCTGAAGCCATGAAAGTACTTGTAGAAGAGGCAAAGGGAAGCCACATCACGCCGGTGAGAGAGTGGTTGCAGCCGGTCTGCCAAGTCAGTATCAACCACGTTATAGATTCTCCTTTGTATTTTGTCAAGAAGCCCAAGGAGAGCAGCAGGGGTACCCGACCAGACATGGCAGCAGTATTCAATACACGGGCGGATGGTAGATTTGTATATGTGCAGGATAGATTCAGGTGGGAAAAACTTCCGGGCCCTGCACAGAGAGCCGACTTTCATAGTGGCAGATTTGGCAATGGATTCGATATAGTCATTCCATTTGAGGTCTGCCGAAAGTGTAAGGCCAAGGTGGCGTAGTGTTTTACTCTCTGGGAGGCAAGCCTGACCCATGCTAATGGGAGGTAGTTGATAACAGCTTCGTTTTAGAAGCATTGAAATTTACTAGCCATTTCCTTCCCCGAGGCCACTACGGATTGGAGGTCCTTTTCAACCTTGGCAGCGAGGTTCGCTTTGTCGCCCACACCCGGTTTTTGATCGAGGCGAGAGTAGATTGTGGTGTCATCGGCGTACATGCCTACTTGAGATCTAATGGCGTCGAGGATATCATTAATATACATCAGAAAGAGCGTGGGACCTAGGATAGAACCTTGAGGGACGCCCGCGTTCGTATGGTAGTTTTGGGAGGCATGCCAATTTAATACTACCTTCAATGTGCGATTAGAGAGGAATGACTGGATGAGGTCAAACAGATGTCCAGTTATCCCGTAGCTCCGCTGTTTGCATAAGAGGCCAGCGTGCCAGACCCTGTCGAACGCTTTGGATATATCCAAGGCAACGGTTCGGGCCTCGCCATTCTTGTCAAGTGCCCGATATATGTACTCGTTAATGGTCGTTAGCATATCAGCAGTAGACCTGGTGAAACGAACCCCGTACTGTTTGTCAGATAGAAGCCTGTGGGCAGTGAGATGCTGAATCACCTCGGCGTTGATAATGGCTTCGAAAACTTTGCCGATGATCGGAAGGAGACTAATAGGACGGTAATTGGCGGGGTCTGAGGGTTCGCCAGAATTCTTAAATATAGGAACTACAGAGGAGGACTTCCAACAGGCAGGAAAACAAGAAGCAGATAGGCAGAGGTTATAGAGTTTAGAGAGGACAGAGGAGAGTTCTGGGGCACATTTCTTCAGTACTATGATTGGGATTCCGTCACCGCCGCTCGCTTTGTGTGGGTCAAGTTGTGTAATTATCTTGGAGACCAGAGAGGGTGTAATGTGGACGTTATTTAGTTGAGCCTTAGTTCTGGGTGGGAAGTCGGGTGTACTTATTCCTAACGAGTCCAGTGTCGAATTGGTGGAGAATCTACGGGCAAAGCATTCAGCCTTGTTCGCTGGGGAGGTGAGAACTTCAAATTCATTGATTAGTGGGGGTATTGAAGTCTTGCTCTTGTTAAAATAATAATGATAATTCTTCATCCCAGAATATCAGACAAAGATCCTCTTGGGTAATGTGAAATTTGATTACGCAAAGCAAGTGTAATGCAAATCAAGTGTCATGAAAATCAAGTGTTATGCAAATCAAGTGTTATACATAATATGATATTGTTATATATTTCTTAATTTCAGATATATAAACATTTCTGCGTTGCTTAATACAGCGCTGGAAATTCAACTGAGTTCAGCAGATAATCGTACAAAAAACTCTTTGGCAAGATAACAAAAATAAAAAAAAATGGCTTTAAGAATTTCACAGAAAGGGATCCGAAAGAAATATTTAAGAATAAAAAACTTCATAAATCCATAAATTAGATCAGCCCGCAAGAATATATCTAAAGAATTTGATGTTGGAATTTTATAATTTTATAAGAAGAGAAAGTAATATTTAGTATATTGGCAAATAGCATCAAAGACGTCATCTATCGCCTTTATGTAAAGATCACTAAGAGAAACAAATCAATTGAGAAAAGGATTAGAAATATAAAATATATTTGTCAACAGTAAATAAATATAAGTGGCTCATCTCGAAGTTCAGTCCTTCCTAGGCTTACGGCGGTATCACGGTTCCGGTCAAAATCACTGGAATTTATCAACGTCGATCCTGATGTATATCTAGATGGGTGTTCCGCTTGAGAATATCAAGTTCTGTAAGCATAGGTGGACTCGTGGTCTAATGGATAACGGCTCGTAACGAGTCGAGTTCCGATTCAAGTTGTGTTTATTATATTCAATTATGAGTAAATAACACTAATAAATGTATGAATGCATTTCTTCTTGCCGAGTAACGGGTTAATTAGTAAGACCTTTATCATTATAGCTCTAAGCAACAATCGAGTGTTTATCATCGGTCTCTGTGTTCTGGCGTCCATACAAACTTCTTATATGGCTCAATGTTTCGTTTTAACCCCACTTTCTTCAAAACGTCCTGTGAGTATTAAGGTTTCTAAGCTGCTCTTCTTCATAACGTACCCTATCATTTTTAATCTATTTCTTTCTTATGTTAAATATAGGTTACTTTGTAGATATCAATGTCCTTGAAACTTCCTGGTTGCTCATATGTCCTGTCTAGGTTAGTCACAGGATCAATTTGCTGAATCGCATATCTGTCGTACTCCAACCGAGTAAAAATTATCCACCACGGCACAGACATGACATAGCAAACTAAAACTCCTTTCTATGCTTTATACAACATATTCCTATCACAATGTGTAAGCCTTAGCCCATATTCATTCGTAAAATAATATTTTTCTATACAGATAGTAATTTCTTCGTATAAAAATAACTTCTTCATGTAATTAAATCAACCTTCTCACTATAACTCACTATAACTCACTAGAACATTAAAAAAATATACCTTAAAAACACACCTTACTGGCATTAAATAACCCTAAGAGGTTGATATACCGTTAAACAAAACTCAGTACTCAAGCTCAAGCTCTCTTTTTTTAAGTTTTTAACATATACGTTAAACACAGCCAGAAGGTGAAATCGTTTTTGTGTCACATTTCAACAAACCGTTTTGCGTATTATACAAAATACTGGCATTCGGTTGTTTACATTAGTATCGCTTGCAATGGCATTTATCTTTTTCATTTAAAAAATCATTTCAACCCTTTCCCAAGCAAGGAGAGAAAGTCACTGGGATACAAAACATCACTGAGCATAGAAAAAACTAAGAAAACTTTGGCGAGGAGAAAAGTTGAGAAAAGGGTAGGATTCTGGGAGAAGGATGAATATTGACATTACTTTTAATTTTTGAAAATCGTTGTTCACAGAAATTATAAAAAAATAGACAATCACTCGGCGAGAAGTACGGGAGACAAAACCATTTATATAATAAAACACGAAACCTATACAAACTATATCATATAAAATTATTACACAATATTATATAAATATGAATTACCTTGATAATCATACTAATCAACCATAGACCGTAGTCAAGAATCTTACCAAACAAAAAAAAAACTGTAGTCACAGATTTTAACAAGCCAACCAATTACCTTAATTATTAATCGTACCAAACAAACCAAAGGCCTTATTAAGGAAACTTACAAAACCAACCGAAGACCGTAGTCGGAAATCCTACGAGACCAACCAAAAACTGAGGTTAGAAATTTTGCCAAACCAACCAAAGACCATAGTCACGAATCTTACACAACCAATCAAAAACCGTACTCAAGAATCTTACCTATCAAACCAAAAACTGTAGTCAGGGATCTTAAGAACCCAACTAAAGATTATAATCAGGGATTATACCAAAACAACCAACGATTGTAGTCACGAATCTTACCAAACTAACCAAAACGTTAGTCAGAAATCTTACCAAACCAACCAAAAACCGTGGACGGAAATTTTAACAAACGAACCCAAGACAATAATAAGTAATCTTATCAAAACATGACCCCTATAAGGCAAGCAAAGGAGATGGAATCCCGGTCATTGTCCGGAAGAAATGTGCCCTTGAACTATCCTCTGTCCTTCCTGCTTTTTGTTTTCCTACATGCTGGAAGTCCTCCTCTGTGATTCCTGTATTTAAGAACTCAGGGGAACACTTGGATCCATCCAACTATTGCCCTATCAGCCTCCTACCAATTTTCGGAAAAGTGTTTGAGGCTATTATCGATGCTGAATAAGTTTAGCATCTTACTGCCCATAAACGATTATCAGACAGGCAGTACGGCTTCCGTTTTGCCAGGTTTACGAACGATATGCTAACGACTATCACGTAGTACTTATACTAGGCCCTTGATAAGTCCGGTGAAGCTCGTGCTGTTACCCTGGATATCTGCAAGGCTTTTGATATGGCTTAGCACGCTGGCCTTCTACGCAGGCCACAGGGTTATGGTATCATATGGACGGTTGCTTGATTTGATTCAATCTTTCCTATCTAACCGCATAATGAAGTTCGTCATGAATGGGCATGCCTGCACGAACGCTGTTGTCACCCAGGCTCTATCATGGGTCTAATGCTCTATATAATCCTCATAAATGATCTCCAAGACATGATTAAATCCCAAGTAAGCATCTTCGCAGATGACATAACAATTCTCTCCCGCAACAGTAAGAAATCTGGCGAGGCGGACAAACATAACCTCACTGCTGATCTTGAGAAGGACCTACACTCAGTGGTGGACTAGGGTAAGAAGTGGATTGTAAGTTTCAATGCTTCTAAAACGAACCTGCTATCTGTCAAACATCACAATCAATTTCTTCTGACAGCACATAATCGAGTCTTCTTGAAAGCAATAAACTGCACTTCCTCGGCCTAACTATATCTTCCGACCTCAAGAGGAATCATTACATTGTCAATAGCTAAATCCACTGCTAGGAAGGTTGGGTCAATGCGTTGGCACAGGAAGCTTTTTTCCGCCTGAATCCATCTTGCAGATATACAAATTAACCATCCTTCCGTGCATAGAATACTGCTGTCATATATGGTCAGGTTCCCCTGCTGTTCATCTCAGTGTTCTCGACAAGTTCCAAAGAAGAATATGTAATGTGATAAGTCCCGAATTGGCAGCTCGACTCCAGCCATTTTCTCACCGGCAGGATGTCTCTTCTATTAATATTTTTATGGCTTCTGCTCCGACAAACTTAAGTCTCTTATACTCGTGCAACCAGACTGGCAACAAGGTCCCACCCACTTACAGCTAGATCAACCAAGAGCAACCAACAATTCTACTCCACGAGCATCTTTTCTCGCACTTTTCATCTGTGTAACTCGCTTTCCTATACTTACTTTCCTGATGGCTACAAACTCAGGGATTTAAATGCAACGTCAATTTCCATCTCTTCTCTACTTGACTTCAGTCTTTTCTACATCGTCCCGAATATCTTGTTCGTTTCCTTTCTCTCTACCTTCGCATCTTCACACCTGTGTTCCCATCCTTCTCTTGCTCTTTCTCTGACACCCCCTGTAAGTTTTTCGTCTTTCTCTTCACTCTCCTCCTGCCTAAACTTTGACTCTTATGTAGCCCCCTGCGCATCAGTAGCGGTACCGCCTTGCTTGGGGTGAAAAGATTAAAAACCAAATCAAATTAATGAAAAGTCATAATCAAAAATCTTAGCAAATCAACCAAATACGTAGTCAGGAAACTTATCAAACCAACCAAAGACAATAGTCAGAAATCTTACAAACCAAGTAATGGCCGTAGTCAGAGAACGCAAATGTAGTCAGTAATCAGTCATTGTGATATCCACAATCCTTTCATTCTTCTTCTATGTGCCATGTCCCTTCAGGACGTAGGTGATCATGACCTTCCACGTCTCTTTATCCCTGGTAGCTCTTAACACGCTTTCTCCTGTTACACCAGGCAAGATCCCTTCTGTCATTCACCTGCTCAGGCCCTTCAAATATGTTATCCGCTGCTTTCCCTGTCTCTCTTTCCCTCTATCTGACCTGTTAGTATCAGATTCTTCAAGCCTTTCTTCTTCATCACATGATCCATGAATTTCAGCTCAGTATTAATTTCTTTTTCGATTTCATCCTTTCGAAAACCTTATAATTGCTCAATTACTTGATTCATGATATTCGCAGCATCCTTCTGTAGAACTACATTTCAGTTGCTTTAAATTTTTCCTTCACCTTTGATGATATTGTCCAGCATTCACTGCCTTATTAAAGGAGAGATATAACATAGCAATCTACCTTGGTGACATTTGATCTTTGAATTTAGAGTGTTCCTTCTTCTAGACTAGTTATTAACCAACTCTAAAGATCCCAGTCGGATTAACTATTCAAACAAAAGCTGAGTAGGAGGAGAGAAAAAGTAAGATGGGATCATATTTTTTCTAAATGTATTTACACGTAAGTGAATATGTATCATTTTAAACAGCATTTGAATACTCGTGTTTGAGTAAACGCCTCGTTTATTTATTAAACAGTATCTATGTATTTTCTTTCACCGTTCTGAATGTACGATATATTTTATCAAACAAAATATCAACCTCTCTAAGATTTTCAAACATAGCGGCCGATAGACGAAAATAAATAAATATACCTTTTAATAAATAGAGCGTCTACTAAAATACGAGTAACCACTAAAAATAACGATAAAAGTAATAAAAGTCTTTCGGAATAATAAGAAAATAATTTCCCTCTTCAATAAATATAATGAACTAGAGTGAAAGATGAACTCAAATTTAATTTTTTCTAGCATCTATCGATTACGACACTAGCATATTTTAAAACCTTCCCAAAATCGGTTGTAAACTGATAGTGATGAATTGATAAAGAGAAGGTGGAAATACGATTGATTGAACAGGATTATCTTTGATTTTTTAAAAGAAGGACTATTGTATTTATATTGATTTAAATACTTAGGGTTGACCGGTAAAGCAGAACTGACATTATGATGAATGAATTGGCTATTATATAAAAAGGAATTGTACATGTCGATGGCGTGGGTGACGGTCGAATAGAATCAGACTGTCTCTTGGCAATATTCCCTTTTTCGTTTGGTGGGGGTAGATCAAAATAATGTCCAGAATAGACATCAATTCCTCGGAGTTTAAAACGTATCTGCGTTGCATATATTATTAGTAAGAAATGTGGATGTTTTAAGGAAAACGCAAACAAATGGGTCATTTAGACTTAAAACCATGGAATTGCTAGGACACAAAAAAGGAAGTATGACTTGGAAAATTTGACACTCACAAGACATAACGAAAGAAAAAAAGGAGAGCGAAGAAAGCGAACAATCTGGCTATTGAGCTTGTGTAAATGGATTTGAGAACCGGGACTGCTAGGTATATTAAAAAAGTAAACATTGGCAAGAACTAAGTTCTACAAACCTATGGTTGTCCAGGCCCTTTCAGAGGGCGTTGGACATGGAAGGTATAAGATTTATTTAAAACAAAATTACAGATGATCTGCTTGTGGTCAATAAAATCTTTTCTTCTAAATACTTTGTGTTCCTTCATGAAGAATGCGCTAATGGCTCTCCACAATGTCATTTCTTTTAAAGCTTTCAATAAATTTTGGGTTCCGGTATATCATGTGGCTTAACTCTTTGAATCTGGTATACTATGTAGTCTACCCGGTTTGAATCAGTATATTTATAAATATAAATATTTGGCTATTTATTGAAACTAATTTAGACAGTTATAATACTTTCTTATTATACGATTTTTAGATAGGCCACATACTATACACAGAATTATATACAGGCACCCAATTTTGTCGTTTCGTTATTTCTTTAAATCCTGTTCTGTCATTCATCTAAATTATCTAATATGTTATGCGCTCTTTCCTCTGTTCCTATTGCCATCAATGAGTAGCAAATGAGTATCAAATTCTCGAAGCCCTCCTTTTTCATCAAGAGACCCAGAAATTTAAACTGTCTCTTCCTAATTTTAAGAATAAGTTTCCTTTTTGTTTCCATTTTCTCTAGAACTTCATTTTTGCTCACATGTTCAGTTCATTGTATTTTCAGTAACTTTCTGTACAACCAGATTCCAGTTACTTTAGTTCTCTTCGTCATTTTTTTAGATATTGTTCAGCATTCACTGCTATATAAGATGAGAGATATTACGTAATCACTCAGTATTTTTGTTTCTAACCAAAGCTAAATATTTTCTTGTAGTAATACATAACATGACTCAAATTTTATTTAGTTTTTAGGACGAGTATCTCATATGTCAGTGAATATTGGACAATATCAACAAAGATGAAGGAAAAACTTGAAGCAGCTGAAATGTGTTTCTACAAAAGGATGCTGCAGATGTCATGGACCGAGCATGTGAGCAATGACGAGGTGTTGGAAAGAATAGCAACGAAAAGGAAAATAATACTGAGCATCAAGAAGAGACAACTGATGTTCCTGGGGCATGTAGTGAGGAAGGAGGGCTTGGAGAACCTGATACTAACAGGCCAGATATAGAGAAAAAGAGATAGAGGAAAGCGGCGGATAACATTTGAAGGGCGTAAGCAAGTGGATGACAGAACCGGGCCTGGGATATGTTACAGGAGAAAGCGTGCTAAGAGCCACCAGTTATAGAGAGACGTGAAAGGCCATGATCGCCTACGTCCTGAAAGGACAAGGCACATAATGGAAGAAGAAGAAGATCTCATCCTTGTTATTCCATTGAAACTTTTCGTTATTCTATCAGTTTCTGAAGTTCTTAGAAGATATATCTGTGTCAACGTATTAACTGCCAATCTAGGCAATTATGCCATCGGAATGCAGGAGAGGAGGTACAGGCAAAGGTGAAAGAGTATAGGAAGACTGTGCATGAGATGATTCGAAGAAAGGACAAAAAAGAACAGGGTTCAATAGGAGAGGCTGTTGTATCGTGGAATGAAGAGATACACAGAGAAATGTAGATAAACTACTTTATTAACAAAGTGGTACAACCAAGATGGATAGGGTGACGCGAAAAAAACGGGAATTTTTAAGTGTGTATTGGAAGACATGAGCAAGTGGCAGCACTGCGAAACAGTGGCCTCATGAAGTAAACACACTGCCATTTCAGTAACAATGGATCAAGATGAATTTCTATGCAAGTTATGGATGTCAGATGAGGCCCATTTTTATCTTACATGTTACGTGAATAAACAGAGCTACAGTTATTGGGCAGACACAAATCCTAATGAAGTTCATAAGCGCCCTTTACACGCTAGTAAGGTGAGAGTATGGTGTTCTGTTTCATTACATGGGATCATCGGACCTTATGTTTTGAAAATGAATCGGGGATCTCAGTCAGTGTCACTGACTCAACAGCAGTTTTAAAGAATGCATTCGTACAGAAGACCCCATCTATAGGCCGTAATTTTTAAAAACTTAAAATTCCATCATTGTTTCTTAAATGGTATGTTTTCAGGTTTCAATTACTTTGAATAAAATATTTTTCTTCCATCACTTTTGGTTTTATTGTATTGTTAAAAAGTTCCCTTTTTTTTTGGTCTCCTTGTATATACAATGTTTACAGTCTCTCGTAATAGTAGGTGTTACTTCCGAAAGTTCAGGATTATGACAACCCTTGTGCTAAGCGCTCATTGTCTTTTATAAATCCGGGCGACTGGATGTCACATGGTACGAGCCATGACACAACATAAAAGATGGCGTTTAACATTGCGTTTAAATTTTAATGTAAAGATTGTAGTTTTAAGGCAAGCAAGAAATCGGATGAGCGTCCACAGATGGGAAGTACGATAATAGGATCATAATCTTTATCATAATCTTTGATTTCGATAAAGCTTTTCAGTCGCTGTATTATGAAGAGTATTTTTCCTAGTGTTTCTTTATTAAGTTCTAAGACAAACTGGTTCCACTTCTCTTATCCATTTCGGACGGGTGCATTCATTATTATTAAAAGAACTCTTTCCACTCTCCTTTGAAGTTTTGAGATAAGTGTTTATTATTTTAATATTATAATTCTTGAGGGATGTTATTTTAATGTCTGTTCTTTTTTTATATATATAGTTAATTTTTAGTCTGTTCACCTCTGTTCTTTGAAGTTCGAAGATAAGGTGTTTTCATGATGACTTGGGTCACTTTCACTTTTTCTTTTACCTTTGATTTCAATATTAATACTCGTCTCTTCAACACTGAAATACGATATTATTTTATCAATTTATTTTTTAAATATTCTACTGTTTATATGTGTAGCTATGCTGCCCAGTACATTCAGTTCACAGGATTATAGGTGGGTGTTAAATCTATATTACACAACTGAATAAATTATTTTGGTATGAAAACGGAGATTACGCAGGCCTACATAACTGATAACACGTGCCTTAAATCAGAGGGAACAACGAAAATATAGGGCAGTTAACAATTGACCGCTGGCATGAGTACGTTAAGATGGCACGATTCAAAAGAAGTACCTTGCAGGATTCTGCCTAAAAATGCGACGATTCTTAGAAAAAAGCTTTAAGTGTGGAGAGTATTACTTAAATTTGGAACACGGAAAAATTGAAGGTGTCTCGACTTTCTGGAAGGGGCATAAATGTTTTAGGTTTAAAGGTGTAAA
Source organism: Ascarosepion bandense (assembly GCA_037127315.1). Taxonomy (NCBI): domain Eukaryota; kingdom Metazoa; phylum Mollusca; class Cephalopoda; order Sepiida; family Sepiidae; genus Ascarosepion; species Ascarosepion bandense. The sequence continues at coordinate 765,347 of JBBBDQ010000776.1, forward strand.
ATATCGGAAGTAGAGTGTGAATTTCATTTGGTTATTTGCCGTAGAAATAACGATAGAATAGTGATGTACGGTCCGTGTGGAAAAAAAATTTAAAGAGAGAAAATGTTTTTTTTTCCAACAAGACTGCGTAACAGTTTCTCAATTCTATTAAGGCTAGAATGTGGGAATTAACTGATCTAGCTATCCTCTTTATTATAATAAAACGCTGTATATATATATATATATATATATATATATATATATATGTATGTATGTATATTCTAAGCATATGCTGTTAAATATAAGAGACAATGAATGTCTATTATGTTTAATCATGAGCCGTTATAAACGTCGTTTTTTGTCTTTATTTTCAACTGAAATTAATGCCAAAAGCTTTCGTCTCATATGAGCCATCTTCATAGAGCTTCTTATTAAGACGGTAACACAATAACATTCACCATCACCGAGGATTTTATTTTGTGTCGACATAAAATAACATAAGCTTAGAAGAAAACCAATAAATAATTATCAAAATGTTGGAGAATCTTTGTCTTTATTTTCAACTAAAATTAAAGCCAAAATACGACGTTTAGAAAGGCTCATGATTAAACATAATAGACATTCATTGTCTCTTATATTTAACAGCATATGTTTAGAAAATTATTTGCTGCCTCGATACACTATATATATATATATATATATATATATATATATATATATATATATATATATATATATACTATCACACTCATTGAGAAAGAAACAATAATGAGAGGGTCGGCTCAGTTCATTCTCTGTACTATCGGTTATGAAAGCACTAGCCACATGTTTTTCTATAACAGTGCCTTATATTATTTTTTAAATTTTATATGCGTATGTCGTCGAGTAGTGAAAAAATATATATACGGTATATATCTTCTGTATTAATATAAAGACGTCTGGGTATATATATATATATATATATATATATATTTTCACTACTTGACGACATACGCATATAAAATTTAAAAAATAATATAAGGCACTGTTAAAGAAAAACATGTGGCTAGTGCTTTCATAACCGATAGTACAGAGAATGAACTGAGCCGACCCTCTCTCATTATTGTATCTTTTTCAATGAGTGTGACAGCATATATATATATATATATATATATATATATATATATAGTGTATCGAGGCAGCAAATAATTTTCTAAACATATGCTGTTAAATATAAGAGACAATGAATGTCTATTATGTTTAATCATGAGCCGTTCTAAACGTCGTATTTTGGCTTTAATTTCAGTTGAAAATAAAGACAAAAATTCTCCAACATTTTGATAAATATTTATTGATTTTCTTCTAAGCTTATGTTATTTTATGTCAACACAAAATAAAATCGTCGGTGATGGTGAATGTTATTGTATTACCGTCTTAATAAAAAGCTCTCTGAAGATGGCTCATGTGAGACGAAAGCTTAGAAGAAAATCAATAAATAATTATCCAAATGTTTGAGAATTTTTGTCTTTATTTTCAACTGAAATTAAAGCCAAAATACGACGTTTAGAACGGCTCATGATTAAACATAAGAGACATTCATTGTCTCTTATATTTAACAGCATATGTTTAGAAAATTATTTGCTGTCTCGATACACTAAATATATATATATATATATATATATGTGTGTGTGTGTGTGTGCGTGTATGTGAGTGTGTGTGTGCGTGTTTGTGCGCACTTTCTATTGTAATAGAGGCTTTTGAGTATTTACTTGCATATTTGGTTTTAGATTTAGATTATATTTAACAGTTTGTTTTGTTATGAATTTATTCCTGACCCCTTGAATTTGACCCGTTTCTTTATTTTTATTATGATTTTTATTTATTTTATTGTATTTCATTTTGTTTCTGTCATCTGCGAGCCGGCTCTAACATTTTCCGAAACCTATGATCTGTCTCTTTCTATTTTCTCTCTTACTATAACTTCCGTTTTTTATACACACATTAATAAGTAACATAAATTTATTCCCATATCGTTTTTGTCTTGGTGACGAGGTGGGTATATATATATATATATATATATATATATATATATATATATATATATGCTGTTAAATATAAGAGACAATGAATGTCTATTATGTTTAATCATGAGCCGTTCTAAACTTCGTATTTTGGCTTTAATTTCAGTTGAAAATAAAGACAAAAATTCTTCAACATTTGGATATTTTTTTATTTACTGCAACCACGCTCTCCCGTAGACTTACATGTCATCTTTCTGATCAGAGTACTATTAAACAACATTTCTCTGAAAAACAAACATGTAGGTAATATCAGACAGATTTTGGTCAGCAATACGGTGATCGTTACTCATACACACAGTGAGAGGGACCTGCAGATATTGGAGGCCATGTACATCAAATCTAAACAACCAACACTCAATGAAATCAACTTTAAAACAGGAAATAACATATTACATTGCATTTGACTACATGGTTTTGTTGTCATTTTGCGCTATCACGCGGTGTGACGTCATAAAACCGCATCGCAATTTTAAGAATTGCGTTTATTATTTTTGGTAACTATTGCCGTTGTTAAGCGGAGTTTTATGTCAACAATAAATAAAATCGTCGGTGATGGTGGATGATATAATTTTTCAGTTTAAACAACCTCTCTGAAGATGGCTCATGTGAGCCGAAAGCTTAGAAGAAAATCAATATATATATATATATATATATATATATAGTATCAGTACTACTATAATGTGTGCAAGTTTTTATATGTGCGTATGCTTCTGTGCTCCAGGTGCCGACTGCAGAAGTGACCATGTCCCAGTCATCTGCAAACTAAGGATAAAACTCCGGAGAGTGAAGAAGCCCTGTACACCACCAAGGCTGCAATACGACACGCTTGTGGATGACCTCACCCTGCAGAAAAAAAATACTAACAGCGTGAGAAAGAAGTATGAAGAACAAATTAGAAAAGGACACTCAAAATGGAACTCACTAAAGGACACGATGGTGACCTCAGCGAACAACATTGCCCCAAAGGAAATCAGACGCAGAAGAAAAAATAAGTGGATGACTGAAGAGATCCTCCACATGATGCAAAGGAGACAAAAAGTTGCGGCAAGACATGGAGGAGAGTACAATAAACTATACAGGGAGATAATGAACAAATGCAGACAAGCTAAAGAGGAATGGCTCAACAACAAATGCGCAGAAGTAGAGAGAATGAGCAGGACCAATGAAACAGAGATGCATAAAGAGATATAAGTCTGCTCCTCAACAAGATACATAAAATCCAAGGATGGAACAATTATCTTGGAGAAAGGGGAAATACTTCAGCGGTGGGAAGAGTATATAAAGCATCTTTTTTGCGACAGGAGAGAACAACCGAGAATACACAAGGATGAGGTTGGACCGGAAATATTAAAATCCGAAGTGGAAGTTGCAATGTCCAAACTGAACAGAAACAAAGCAGCTGGTACAAAAAGGAAATTAATACTGAGCATCAGGAAGAGACAACTGAAGTTCCTGGGACATTCAAAAAGGGAGGAGAGCTTGATGAACCTGATACTAACAGGCCAGATAGAAGGAAAAAGAGATAGAGGAAGGCACCGGATAACATATTTGCAGGGCCTGATCATGTGGATGACGGAACCGGGGTTGCGAGGTGTAACAGGAGCAAACATACTAAGAGCCACAAATGAAAGGGAGACGTTGAGAACCATGATCGCTTACGTCCTGAAGGGACAAGGCACATAGAAGAAGATGCTTCTGTGTGAAAATTCTTGCGATTATTTGCGTATATTTATACCCAATTTTGAATGTAAGTAGTTTCATCTATGTGGTTTAATTTTTATTTTGTATCTGATGGTGTTTGGAGATTTAGTTGCGTACGTTTTTTTTTTTTTTTGCTTGTGTGTTTGCGTAAATATATATTTAATTATGTTTAATTGTTCATGCTCTGAAATATTATTGTGACTGTTTGACCTCGTTCATACAAGGCTCTTGCCATTTAACGAACTGACTCTTGCTTGTATCTAAAATTGTATCCTTTACAGATATTTTCAAAACCTGCCATTAAAATTTAATGAATAAATTGACACGTCAATAAAAACAAAAGTTAAATGTTTGTGCATGTATATATGTGATTATATTCATCTCTACATGGTTCTGTATACTAATATATATTTGTATGCGAAATATACTTGTCTATTTGTCCAAATGTGGATGTCTTGTATATGTGTATATCCATATAGTTTCCTCGATTAACATCTGAATACTTTTATAATAATCCAAATCTAATGCTCTGCTGAACTTAAAATTTGAAATTCGCAATAAAAATAAAGTAAAATAAAATTAATCTAATAGTCGATTAATAATGTTGATTTCTATTTTAATTAAATATTGATATTGATGTGGACCAGTAATGGGACCACGAAATGATAACTGGAAACACGGTGGTAAGGTTAACAACATATATTAAGTCAAAAATAGATACAAGAGAACAGAGTAAATATAAGCTTGGCTTACCAGTGACAGACAGACAGACTGTGATGATCTGAACTGAAGCCACGAGAGTGATTAACTTTCAGTTAATATACATGTAGGAAGAGTCCATAGTTAAGTGGGTAAATCCCCACAACAACTCCACCTCCTTTCAAGAGTTTTTTCTCCAAAAGCTGTTTAATATGTCTTCCGTTTTGGATCGACGATCAAAGGATCCACAATTCTTTTCCAGATCGCCTTATTTCTGGTGAAGCTTGGGGTGCCTTGAGATCGAAACTCTCGAAGATGGTATCTATCGGCTCTTCCTTAGTCGGTGGTGATTCATTAATGTCGGTTGCCCGACATTTCTTCAATTGGTTTTGATGGCGCTTATGTATATTCTTGGGGCCTTGAATTATATATACGAGATCTACTCCTTGTGTACTGAGCCTACTTCCCAAAAAGGCATGTTGTACTTATAGACTTTGAACAATACTTTCTCACCGCAAGAGTAACGTTTTATGGGGAGGGTGATCGATTTTTTAAATTTTTCCTGCTTTGGAATGAGCTTATCCTATACTGATCTTATCCTTCTTGCAAACATCGTTTCTGCAGGTTAAAGTCCCGTTGGCATATTGGGGTTTGGTGTAATTCTATACACCTGCAGAAACTGTTACAGCGCCTTATCTCTCGGTGTGTCCTGCGCTTTTTTAAGTGGTCGTTTTAAGGTGTCCACGAATCGCTCAGCCTGTTCGTAATGTGCTTCACCGGGAACATTTCACGGAACTGATTAAATTCACCAGATGTGAACTGCGTTCCGTTATCCGTCACCACGCAATCCACGACGCTAAAACGCACAAACAGTTCATAATGTAAAGCTATCGTGCACCCAGTGGTATGTCTTCTGCCTCTAAGAAATTCCGGCCATCTAGTGTGGCTGTCGATGACTACGAGGTAGTAATTCTCTTCCAATGCACCCGCAAAATCGACGTGAATCCTCTGCCACGGCTGGTCAGTCTTCAGCCACGGTTTGCACATAGCTGGTATAGCTTTAGCTGCGAACACCCACCCTTTGCATGACTCAATCATGTCAGCTATATTTCCGCCATGTTTGTCCAGTAGACGTAACAACGCATGAGACTTTTTCTACGGTTTCTTCCCGGATGTCCCATATGAAAGTTGCGCAGGATTTTTTTTTTGCAAATTTTTAGGTATCACCACTCTTTCATTATACAACAATAAATCGTCACATAGCGAAAATACTTCAGGCACACTTGAGTCTTTATTGTAAATTTTGTTCTTGGTACTACGGATAAAATCGTATTTTAGAGTCTCTCTTTTGATGTCTGATGGTGTTATTGGAAGTTCACTCACGTTGTCCGCAATCATTCTCTTTATCTTGCAGTTCGTTCTTTAGGTCGCGATTATCGAGTCTTCGAATATTTCTTTGTTTTTTGGAACAAGACTAGAAAAACTGTCAGCGTGGCAAATGTTCTTGGAGGATAGGTACTAAAACTTTAAATTATAGTTCAGCAATATTGTACCACACCCTATAAGTCTGTTCGCGTTGTACACCGGCAGTCGCTTCTTAGATCTGTATACAGTCAGCAGTGGTTTGTGGACAGTCTGTAACATAAAATATCTGCCGTGCAGATATCTGTGAAACTTGGTAACGTCGAAGATTATGCTTAACGCCTCCTTTTCTATACGCATGCACGATGTGTTTCCTCGTTCCATCTGGAAGTTTGTGTAAAATGTAGGCGCCGATGCCGTAAGAGCTGGCATCGCTTGCTACTATGATGTCCAAATTTGGGTCATAGTGAGTGGGAGAAAGATCTGAAGTGAGTGTGTTCTTTATTTTTTCGAATGCATATTGGCATTCCGGTGTCCATTTCCAGGTTTTGTCTTTCTTTAGTAGTTCGTTTAAGGGAGCTCGCAAGTTGTTCATGTTTTTAAACACCTGGTAAAAATTTGTTAAGCCTAGGAAGCTTTATAGCGCTTGCACGTTATCTGGAGTCGGCATATCCTTAAGAGCCGTAGTCCTGTCTGAATCCGGTCGTCGACCGACTTTATTAATGATATGCCCCAAATATTTTATTTTCGTCAAATAAAAAAGTCACATTTAGCCTCCTTGACTTTGAAGCCGTAAGCTGGAATTTTTCAAATACGCTAATACGTTTAGTACGTGCTCTCGATGGTCTTTCACCGATTTACTAGTAATTAGGATATCATCAAGATAGGCAGTTGTGAAATCAAGGCCGCCAAGCATGGTATCCATAACCTGCTGAAAGATAGCAAGCTCGACCTTGACTCCAAAAGCCAGTCTATTAAATTTATACAAACCTTTATGTTTATTTATACAAAGAACAGTTTGGAACAGTTCTCTTCAACTTGAATTTGTCAATTTTAGAAAAAACATTTGCCACCGTTTAATTTATTAAATATCTCTTCGGGGCTAGGGAGAGTATTGTGGTGGTCTTTTAGTGTGGCGTTTAATCCCGTTGAAAAATTAGCACATGCTCTGATTTGGCTTGATTATTTCTTTACATATACTGTTGGTGTAGCCCATTCACTGAAATCTATTTTAGACAGGATACCTGCATTTTCCAATCTGTCTAACTCTTCATTGATTTGGTTCACCGCCGCAAACAGAACGTTCCTTTTCTTTTTAAACACGGCTGAGCGTTATCTTTTAACTGGAATTGTGCTTTTATCTTGGTACATTTTCCTAAACCGCCTGAAAACACCTCGGGGAATTTTTGCTTGAGTTCCTGCTTTAGTTCCTGTATGTTGGAGGTTGTACCTTGTATTTTACAACAAAACATACTTATTAGACAGTCCCACAGATCAAAATTCTCAATCCTATCTAGTCAAATAAGTTTTCTGCATTTTTCATAACATAAGCTTTTAATTTTTTCATTAGTCCATTTAATGTTACAGCGAAAAATACTTCAACAAAAATATTAATTGTGTCGTATGTTACAGAACGTGCTGTTTTCTGTGTTCTTAATAAAGTTGGCCTTTTCAGTCGCCTCCAGTTAGATTCGAGCTGGAATTTTATCGTTTTATTAAATATTTGCACAATTACGTATTTACGCAAATTTCGATTTTCTTTATCGCTTGACTGCGTCTGTCTAATCTTATTTTTTGGTCTTCTAAATTTTTTATCATACCAGCAGCATGATGTTACATGGCCAGTTTTACCACGATTTTGAAAGGTTTTCTCCTTTTTGGACGGGCAAAACCTCATCTAGTGTAGGTTTCCTCAGATATAACACGGACCTGGTGGTGAACTTTCTTGTCTATTCGTAATATGCTTGTCACGATATTTTGGTCGCATAGATTTACTTTTCTCTTTTTCCGGGGAGTAGTGTTCTGGTCTGCTCTTATTTTTTTTTTTACATGAGCGACTCCTGACTCCTCGATGTTTGTAGAGTTATATTTTACGGATACGACCCTCTGGCAATCATCTGCCAATTTTTTAGAGGGTTAGACCAGGCTCATTTTCTAATTTTTTCAGCATTCGGCGTCTAAGTTCAGCGTCTTCAGCTGAGACTAAACCTTGGGCAAAAATCAGGCGTTTGAAGTCGTCAGCAGATAAATTTGCTAATTCAAAGTTATTACAGTGTTTATTTACTGTAGCCGCAAATGTCAGATAGCCCCGCTAATCTTTCTTGAATATATTTAGGCACTTCCGTCTCTTATGAAAGAGTGATGTGTTAGGCCCAAATAGTTCCGACAGTAACTTAACTGTTTCTGAGAAATCTAAGTTCGTTGTCCTTTTGGGGAGGATGAAGTCAACGAACCAACTGTACAATTCTCTTAGTAATAGACGAATTTCTTTTTTGAATTTGACCATTCTTTGCCATCAACGTTGAATAAATCTTCGTACCACCTGTAGAAAGCATCGAAGGCATTTCATCTTCGGGTACATATTCAAAAGTTTCCATGGTACTCCAGATAGTACCCTATCGTTCTCAGGTGCTTGTTTGCCATTTAATGATTTGTATATTAACTCTTCTATTTGACTTTGATGTTCCTCGTTTTTTTTAAAAGGTCGCTCTTGGAAATCTTTCTGCTGTTTATGAAGTTCCATAAACAATTGTTGCTGTTTTTATTGTTGTAGAAGTAACCGCACTTTGGTTTTCTGCTGTCGTTCGTAACTTTTTTGCTGGTAATCTAACTGAGCTTTCATCAATTTGATTATTACTTTCTGAAAATCTTCAATTTTTAATTTCAGACTTACCGACCAATTTTACGTGAAAAAAACAGAGAAAAAAAACGAACTGTAGTTTAATTTTTTTGTAAGACGTACGCAAAAGAGAGGCTACAAAAATATTAACTTACAAGTTTTTTTTCTGTAATACCATTGTTTCCAGCTTGTAGAAGATTTATCATGCGACACTTAATTATTGAAGTTTCCCACACTTATTTTTTTTACGTCGCCACTATTTTAGAAGAGACTTGTAGATTATTTCTTGGTGTGACGTTTGGACTTGGATTCGTTCGAAGTTGTTTTATTTTTTTTTATTTTTATCTTTTTATAAACAGTAGCAGGTTGGTTTAGATGGGATATTTTTTGGTACTTCAAAGTTTGTCGACCGATTTAATATGAGTGAAGGTAATCATTTGTTCAGTCGCTGTTAGTACACTAGCTCAAATCTTCGTTTGTTGCAGTGGACCAGAAACTGGTTTTAGTTTTTCGAAGTTCCCCTTTGCCAGTTGATTCTTTTTATGGACTCGTATTTCCTGGTGGAGTTAACTGGGTTTATTGCGTAGGGTATTCCGTGATGTTCGAAATTCTCGTTCGCCCGTTGATGATCGAAATCCTCGTTGCCAGATGATGTGTACCGGTAATGGGACCACGAAATGATAATTCGAAACACGGTGGTAAGGTTAACAACATATAGTAAGTCAAAAACAGATACAAGAGAACAGAGTAAATATAAGCTTGGCTTACCAGTAACTGACAGATAGACTGTGCTGAACTGAAGTCACGAGAGTGATTAACTCTCATTTAATATACAGTGGGAAGAGTCCATGGTTAAGTGGGTAACGCCCTACAACAGATAATAATGCTTTGATAAGTTGTTTTTAGAGTCTGTTCTCATATTCTTCAGATTAGAAATTACTTTATTTTAATTGATTCAAACTGTCTATAATAATGCCTCTCTGATTAAAGAGGTTTAGCTAATTTTGAACATTTTAAAACATTTCAACTTGAAATAAACGCCATCACTTGATAAGACACAGATAGAGTTGGAACAAAAGAGTTACTTTTGTAGTGATATTATCACATATTTATGTTATAAATTCAAAATAATAAATATTATTTACCCTACTTTCTATTGAGGACTTTTTTAAGAATAGTGTTTCTTTGGATACGGAATTTTATTACATGCGTACCTACCCCATACTCTTATATATATATATATATATATATATATATATATATATATATATATATATATATATATATATATATATATATATATATGAAGTCAGATAAAATTTAGAGATTAAATAGACATTTACAACATGCCATGCGTTGTGGTACAGTGGATATCGGCTCGGGACGATAAACCGGGGAGCCGAGTTCGAAATCCAGTTGAATGCATTGCATTCACTTACGCGCAAATGCCCTTGGGAAAGATATTAATCCGTCTATTTCTTCCAGTTATGGGTTAAATAGTAGGACAGATTGGGTTCTATAGCCTTGGTCGGCAACCAGTCTACTGCAGAAAGCAATGGCAACCTACTGCAGGATAATCTTTTGCCCAGTCAGTCATGTCTCTTTCGAGACATGATCGCCCAAGCGTGTATCACGTATGGAACTTAACTGACTGATTGTCAACCCAATTTAAACAAAGAATGAGGAAAAATTCTAATGCTGGTGCCATCGTCTAGTAAAGGAAGAGGTTGGGGAATATTGGCTTTTATAGGGTTAAGCTAGCGGAATCTTAGTAGTAATTTCTTCTATGGTAGTGAGAGATATATGGCTTGACCATTGGGTTAGTAGTGGTAGGTAGTTGGAGAAACTGCTTGGCCAAACTAAAAAAATAAATGGAAGAATAAGATAATTATTGCAAATTATATTTATTTCTATGATGACACATACTAATGATCTCTCTGCGTTTATTCAAAAGTACATTCTGATATTGAAATATATATTATAAATTATAATTTAGAACATGTACAAACTACAAAGTACTAAAAAATCGTAATAATTATTAACTACATAATGACACACTGTTCTTTCAATGTCGAAATAAACTGTTCAATTTTCTAGTAGATAATAGTGTGTACATGTTATAATGTGTAATTTATAATAAATATCCATTGCTCTAATTTTATATTGAGCACTGTTTTCAATTAATGTTTTGAACATTGCAAATATCTTCTTAGTTTCTTATTTATTTGGATATATATATATATATATATATATATATATATATATATATGTAAGTATTAGAAGGTTATCACAAAGCGTTTAGTATAATAAAGGATAAAAGAAAGCAAAGAAGTTTTTGGGTATTGCTTATTTATTATTCATGAATATTTCGCTATCAGAATCTCATTCTTCAGAATTATAGGAGAGCTTGGTTTCAAGTTGTCCGCCGCTGGACCGTGCATTTAAACGAATGATACTCTTTTGCTGCTACTGCTGTCGTTAATTGTAGTATGTGTGTGTGTGTGTGTGTGTGTGTGTGTGTGTGTGTGTGTGTGTGTGTGTAAAGTGACAGCAAGCATCGTTTTAAGATTTGATGGTATATCTGTCTGCTTTACTTTAAGGTTTAACATTTTCGCATCTACTTCAGAATGGTGGTAGATGCCGTTTTATGACCTTATGTTATGTCTATTTGATTTAATTGGAGGCGTGTTTATTGCTACATCTTTCTCCTTCGGTATTCTCGTGTGATCTCGTTTGTGTGTGTGTGCGTGAGTGTATTATATGTGTGTTTATGTTTACTTCTTGAATTTATGTTTACTTCTTGAATTTTTTCTGCGATCATTTTATATATACTCATCTTCATACCTTTTCCTTGTAACATGTCCGTGTGTGTGTAAACACACACACGGACACACACATATACATATATATATATATATATATATATATATATATATATGTGCGTGTGTGTGTGTTCCGGTGTATAGTGTGTTGCAGTGTGTGTGTAAATATATATGCTTATGTGTGTGTAAGCGTGTGTAGGTTTTCCGGTGTATAGTATGGAGTATGGGATTTGTGTGTGTGTGCGTGTGTACGTGTATATATATATATATTGTATGCGTTTTTTTGCTTATAGCGTGATATACTTGTGGCTATTGGTCACGTGTTTATAGGCATGTATTTGTGTGCGTTAGTCTGTGATTGCACTTTACTGTTCTGGTCGGTGTGTATCAGTTACATGATAGTGTTAATTATTCTGTTATATAACCTAGATTGAGTAGCTATCTATTGTTGACTATAGCAGTATAGTGCTTATTTATCAGGAAACTTTTCGCATCCACTGACTGAATTCTGTTGAAATTATGAAATTTTTCTCTGAAAACAATTTCAGTGTGGCGTGTCCCTTCAAGACGTAGGTGATTATGTGAATATCTCGATCCCTTATAGCTCATAATACCCCTTCTCCTGTAATTTCTCCAAAACCCGCTCCGCTATCTATCTGCTCGAGCTCATCAAATATGTCACGCATTGCATTCCCTTGTCTCTCTTTTCTTCTGACTGTCCCGTGGGTATCAAATTCTACAAGCCCTCCTTCCTCATTACGTAACCCGAAACTTCAGCTGTACTTTTCCTGTTTTTTTTTTTTTTTCACTTTTCTCTTGGTTTCTGTTGTGGATCCGGGTGAGGAACCATACAAAATAATCAACAACAAAAAAGATATTAGAGATAGAAAAATAGGTTATATTGAAAGTAAATACACAAACTGGAAAGCAGGTTAGTGATTCAGGAATACGATTAGTAAGGAACATATATATACAAGTATTGAAGTGAAGCCGTGTTGAAATAGTATATCTGTGTAATATTATTCAGGTTGAGTGTAGTTCAGAGCTATTAGCCAACTGACGCCGTATTCTGTGTGTAACTTCGGTATCGTTCGGTAACTTACGGACCAGTCTCGATGTCTCTAACGGATCCCTACGGTTTGATATTCATCCACCCCCTCCCGCTAGAGCAGAATGTGGCACAAGGCCTTGTTAGAGTGGGTCATCCGGCCCATATAGCCCAGCCAAAAATACCTGCCTAACATTGCCCAGTCGTGACTCAACTCTTCGGCATAGCCACGGCTGGGTTTATACTCTCTGTCCAAGGGCAGAGAGCCGACAGTGTCTAGTCCGGAGATAAACTCCGACTGATCTCCGACGGATCTCCGACGGTTCTGACGTATCTCACTATGGCAGGAGTATATGTATAGTAAAGTCGAGTCCATTATCATAAAAAAGAAGATATCCCACGACAGTTTCCATCCTCTCTAAAGTCTAGCGGCTGCTCTCATACTGAGTCCATTGTATTTATAAATGCTGAAAACATATTCATTTGGTGAATATATACTGATATTAGCTCAGGGAATTGATTCTCTTATATGGTAATGAATGTTGGACAATCTCTTCACGAATGAGAAAAAAAATTAGAGGCTGCATAAATGTATTTCTATACAAGGATCCAGAAAATTTAATTTGATTAAGCAAGGGGAAGTCTTGTAGGAAGTTTCAATAAAAAACCACTTCATATACAGAAAAAAAAGAAAGGCTGTTGTGTCATGAAATACGATCACCCTAATCTATAAAAGACAATATGAGTTTAGCACCGGGGTTGCCATTATCACGAACTTCGGGAAGTAATACCTACTACTGCACGAGACTGTAAATTTTGTATATACATCTTGGTTGAACCTCTCTGTTAATAAAGTAGTTTATCTATTTTTCTTTTTATAATCATATCGCCACAAGCAAGGAATTTTATTGCCACTATTTTGCGGGGGGGGTTAGATAGGAGGAAAGTTATGAGAAAGAGTGACGGGTTATAGGGGGTGTCAGAAAGTGGGTAAGGGAAGGATGATGAGAGTGAAGTGGAAGGAGAAAGAAGCATAAGAGAGAGGATGAAGGTTAGTGAGAGAGGAGATGACTATTGACTTTACATTTAAATTCTTGGAGATTATAGCTGTCGGGAAAGCAAGTAAATGGAAGGGAATTCCACAGGCGGGAAGTGCGAGAAAAGAAGCTGTTGGAGTAGAATTTGTGTTTACCAGTAACGGGATGGGACATAGTTGCTAATCTTGTAGCTCGAGTAAATTTATATATTTATATTTATAAATTTATATATAATTTGTATACATTTCTCTGTGTATCTCTTTATTCCACAATAAAACAAAGGGGTACCTGGAATTACTTTGACACCTAATGAGGAAGGAGAGTTTGAAAAACTTAATATTCACACGACATCAGTCGGTCGGTTAAGTGCCATAATATTAAAACTAATCGTCCATGCATCGTGATCAGAGACTCCAAAAACAAGACGTGCCTACTAATTGGTGTGGAAGTCGCTACAGACTGTCTTTGAAGATTTCCAAAAACTTTCAAAATACAAAGACCAACTCAAAATTTGGCACGTGAGGGTATCGACAATTCTAGTTGCACTTGAAACTCACGAATCAGTTAGGCTCCTGTAGACTCACTGAAAGAATTTCTTGTAGCCCAAGCCTTAAGGAAATACTAAAAGTTGAAGCCACAACGAAGGGCTTTATCTGTGCAAAATATTTGTCGTCTTGGGTTTTAGTTGTTGTTTTTTTTTGTTTTGTTTTTTCAAAATCAGTGCTCATTTGAGCATGTTATGATAGCATTTCATTTCTGATCTTAGTTTTCTGGTTGGGACCCAGAAAGAAAGAAATACAAACCTGATATCAAATAAAATAAAAAAGTAACATAAAATAATAATAATAATAATAATAATAATAATAATAATTATTATTATTATTATTATTATTATTAAAAACAAAAAAAGAAAAGACTTGCCTGTTAATTGATATGGCTTGTCCGGCGGATTCTAACATAGCAACCAAGGAATTCGAAAAAAGCCAAAATATAACGAAAGGAATGATAAAAATGGAACAAAACAACACATTGAAAGAATCCCTGGAAACCCCAGCTTAAGAGATATAAAAAATTGTCTTGTTAAGTACAGCTCACACAATAAGGAAAACTTTGTTTATGTAACGCTAGGGATGTTAGGGGAGATAGAAAAACATGAAATTGAGCCATATCAACACACCACGACATGCCTTAGGTTTTTCCGCAGACTTGGTATGTAGTTCGACCATAGCAAAAATCGATTATAATGAAAAATGTCAAAATAATAATAATAATAATAATAATAATAATAATAATAATAATTATTATTATTATTATTATTATTATTATTATTATTATTATTCACTATTTATAAAATTATAATCGTACTTGAACATTATTTGCCTAGTTTCCAGACGAATTCGCTGATGAGATTATCTGCAATGCATATTTGTTTTTTGGAGTGAATTCTTTTTGACTTGGTCTCAGGAATAAAAATAATAAGATTGTTAAAATTCAAACAGTAAATAATAAATAAAAAAGTAGTCAATATTATTATAATGCATAAATGGATGTTGTACAAAATGACTGTATCTACAAACCGTGAAAACGACTCACAGAGCGTATTATCTACGTATGCGCGATTCACTGGCGCGAAAATATTGGAATCATAATGGCGTCCATGCTCCTTAATTGAAACTTGGAGATCAGCTTTTTGTCGTGGCTACCGTGTACTCGATATTGAAATAGGGCGTGACTATCTACATACGAGCTGTTTTTAGCTTATAGCGTAAATAAATAATAATATTAAAAATAAGTGAACTAAATCGGAAAAATGTTTTGCGTACACAAGCAACACAGACATTTTAACTGACGATTGTATTTTATACTCTAGCTTCAGAACAGTTCCAATGACTGATATTTAACAGTTATCGTCTGTACCAATCAATATAAGTTAGTTATTATTCATTTATGTGTTGGGCCCCTTTTGGACTTGGGTGATCATGGCTGTTTACATCTTCTGTTTTCTTGTAGAATTAAGTAAATATCTTTCACTTTCAGTCAGTTAAGTGTCATACGTGATACACGCTTGGGCAATCATATCTCGAAAGAGATATGACTGATTAGGCAGAAGATTATCCCTCAGTAGGTTGCCATTACTTTCTGCGGTAGATTGGTTACCGGCCAAGGCTATAGACCCCAGTCTGTCCTGTTATTTAACTCATAACTGGAGAGAGGAGACGGATTAATACCTTTCCCAAGGGTATTTGTGCGTATGTGAATGCAAGGAATTCAACTAGATTCTCTTTTCTGATCTCAAATGGAACCACATCGAGACCATAGCTAAATCCACTGCTAAGAAGGTTGGGTCACTAAGTCGAGCCAGGATGATTTTCCCGCCTGAATCCATCCTGCATATATACAAATCAACCATTCGTCCGTGCATGGAGTACTGCTGACATATATGGTCAGGCGCCTCTGCTATTCATCTCAGTGTTCTCCACAGACTCCAAAGGAGAATCGGTTATGTGATAGGTACCGACTTGGCGGCTCGACTACAGCCACTTCCCCACCGACGAGATGTGGCCTCCTTTTTCTGTTCTATAAATACATTCATGGCTTCTACTCTAACGAACTTAAGTCACTGATTGACGTGTTTTGTCATTTCCTGACTTGCTTTGACGAGCGTCAGACTTTTTGTTTGCAAATAACCCATTTGGACTACTTTTATTTCACACAAAAGACCCCTCTTTGGTTTAGCTAAGTTTAATTTTATTTATCTTTTCGTTTTTCTTGCTTTGTTTTTTAATTTTATTTTCTAGCTTTTTGTATTTTAGTTTCGTATTTTTTTTGCGGCCATATTTGTTTTTGTTTAGGTCGGCCGTCTTGAATTTAATTTTTGTTTCTCTTTTTTTCAGTATCCGTTTGGCCTTAAGTGCCATATTTATTTTTGTTTAAAAACTTTTCTTTTAATAGTAACTTTCATTTGAATTTTTGACCAAAAAAAAACCGTTTAATTTATTTTTTTTTCCACTTTTCTTTTTAACCCCTCCCCATATTTCATTTACGGAGGTTGCCTTAGGCGACTTTTCGCTTTTTGTTTGACTTGCGTATTTATTTTCTTTGTGTAGTTTGTTTCATTTTTGTAAAGTTTATTCGTTGTACAAATTTAATTCGTTTATTCCTTTTTTGTAAACTTTATTTATCCCAGCAAAGTTTATTTTTTGCCCCTCCTCCTATTTTTAACGAGAGTAGCCTTTTTTAGGCAGCTCCTTTTTTTTGTTTGTTTTATTTCTTTTTATTGTAACTTGTAAAGTTTATTCATTGTTTGTTTTCGTTTATTTTGGTAAACCTCTCTAGAGGCTTATCTTTTTGCCGTTTTAAGGCATTTTCTTAGTGTAGTTTTGGCCTTTAAAGGCTAGTGTTTTGGCCGTTATTGGCTAAACTTATTCTTTATCTATTTTAAAATCCTTCGGGGTTTGTTGTTTTTATTTTAAAACCGTTTCCTTGTCTTTCTTTGTTGCTTGTTTAGTTTGTGTTTTTATTTATTTTTATTTATATATATATTTTTTTTTCCATTTTTTACTCCCGCCTTTTCCCACCCCTCCATATAAGTTAGATTGGTGGAGAAAAAAAACAAAAAAGTGTTGAGTGGAGTTGTGAAACTTAAAAATGGCCGACACTAGTCGGTCAATAAAGAAAAAATTGAACTTTGACCCCCCTTGGAAGGGCCCACCGGAAAAAACCGATGAGGCATTTCCCCCTCTTCCGGGAGAAGAGCATGGCAAAGAAAAAGACAAAGACAAAGAAATGAAAGCAACTATGGCCGAGAATGGCCAGAAAAACGTTGAAGAAAAAGACAAGACAACGAAAGATGCTGAGGCCGGGGAATCGCCCTGTGGCTGGAAGTCCCCTCCGAAATGCACGATCAATCTGGCGGAGTTCTTGGAGAGAGCTAAGAGCTACGCACACCTTGTCGTAGAAGGTGGGCTCTTGGAGGATCCCCAAGAATTAAAGAGGATTGAAAAAAAAATAGTGTCAGTCTTCGTGGTGGACAAGCGTACGCGCAAAATTTGTCGCAGCACGAAAGACATGGTGGTGAAAACACTACAGTCAAAGGGGTATAAGCCCTTAAGAATAGTTAAAGGTGCGGGCTTCTTCATGTGGGACATACTGCTACCCACGCCAGAAGATTGCATAAAATTGGCAACGGAAGACCTGATAGCGAAAGATCTCATATTCAGATGTGAGTACGATGGCAAACGAAGGACCAAGGTAGCAGTGTATGAGGTTCCTCCTCAGGTCATCGGGGAGCATCTGGCTGCGTACTTTTCGCAGTTTGGCCAAATTTTAGATGCCTCCTGCGAAGACCTGACCGGGGGATGGTCTTTTGATATTATGATCAGCCGTGAAGACTTCGAGACTATCCCCAACTGTCTTGACGTAGGGGGCCTGAGCCTACCGGTAATAGTTACCGGTCGCAAACCGAAATGCTGGAGGTGCGGAGAGATTGGTCACCTCTCCTCCTCCTGCCCAGAGAAGAAGTCCTCTGGAAGCCAGGCCCCAGTCGACCAAAATCCCCCTCTGGCCGCTTCTGTTAAATCCGTCTCGCCCGTAGTGGGCATGCCAATACCCAGGACCGGTGCGGCAGTTACCCCGGTTGGGAACAAAAAAGGTCCCTCACCCCCCGGAAAACCATCACCAGCTGCAAGTGCAGCCACGGGGAAGGATAAGGGGGAGTGGCTGGTTGTTGGCAGGGCCAGGGGGAAGCGCCAAGCTGCGGAACCTCGGTCCCCTGAGACCCCAAAGACTAAAGGCACGTACAGCCCCACTCCCTCTACCAGCAAGAAGGGCGATGCCTCGGCCTGGTCTGCTCCTAAATTGGAAGACCTTAAGAAAGCATACGATCCTGGTTATGAAAAAACCCTAAAAATTAAGGAGCTGAAGAAACAGCTAGAGAAACGTTCTTTTCGGCCATCAGAAGAGCGCATAAAGCAACTAGAAAAACGTCGCTCGTGCCCCTCGGCCTCTGCCCCGTCCTCCCCTCAAAAGAAAAAGACGGAGAGACCGAAGAAAGTGCATTCTTCTCAACCCACGCCCAGGAAACCTTCCCCTCGAAGTCGAGATCCCAGCCCAATTATCAATTATTTCAGAGTCTCTCCCTGCCTCTCTCCCTGTCCCTCTCCTCCAAAACTGATGCCGCCTCCATTAAAAAGGCAAAGGAGTGCTTCATCGGAGGACAAAGAAACGCGCAAGAAGCCTGTAAAAGTGCCGTACAGACAAGGGGAGGACATCTGCCGTATTTCCCCGGCCCAGGCCGAAAGGGCCAAGGACTTTGGAAAGAGAATTAAACAACTTAACGCGCTCTTGGCAATGAAGAAGTGCGGGGACAAGGATGTGGAAGTGCCACAGAACTTCCTAACTGCTCAGAGGATATTAACAGTTATCCGCACGGGGTCGGGGGCGCGGCAGGTGTGGGGCATGGTCGAGGAGGCGGCCAAAGTAATATCCCTGACTCCACCAATCATCACTACAAAATCAGAAAGACTAACAAACTTGGAGAAATTTTGTTCAGGACGGGTCCCTGTTTTAGTTCACCCCTCCCTTTATAGGGCTCTAAAACTAACCTTTCCCTGGGATGTTGGCGGCGTCTCCTCTGACGGCACCATCAAGAATGAGATGGGCCATGGGTCCATGGGAGAGGCTGTCGGCATCCTTTCCCCGACCATGTTCTGTCCAGGACCCCAACCCTAATTACGTATCACAATGGCTTTATGGTTAGCAAGTATAAATGCCCGGGGGCTGAGGTCCGAGTCTCGGAGGGTGAGACTCACTCATGATCTCCAGCGCCTCGGTGTGGATGTTTGCTGTTTACAGGAGACCCGTTTTTCAGCTGGCAACCATGAGAGCATACTGTCTAGGGATTACGATCTCTTTTCAGCATGTTTTGATGGTCGTTCTAGAGGTGTCTCCTGGCTAGTGAGCAAGTCATTGAATGCGGTGTGTACGCTTGTCTTCGCGGATCCAGCGGGCAGGATTTGTGTGCTGGATATTACCATAAAGGAGAAGTCTTTTCGCCTCATTGGGGTTTATGCGCCCAATGTCCATGGGGAGCGTCCTGCTTTGTTTCGGCAGCTCGAGTCGTTCTTTGGAACATCGAGGCGGGTAATTTTAGCGGGGGATTGGAATGCCGTCCTTGACCCTGAGAAAGATCGGATAGGAGAAAGATCGGGTACTAACAACCCGGATGTGAAACCATTTCGGGAATTTATCGACAGGAATGATCTTGTCGATAAATACCGAAATGAACACCCCCGGGAGGTAGTGTGGACTTGGACTAATAGGGGCAGCTCGGTTTCGAAGGTAAGCGCCAGCTACCTCGACCGAGTCCTAGTTAAGAGAGTCGACGTAGGGCTCTTAGGTTGTCCAAGTTTCCATTCGATAGTTTACACGGATCATAGGCTCGTCCGGGTTCGTGTAAACTTAGATAAGCCTAAGGTTAAGTTGGCTGGTTACTGGAAATTGAACGCGTCATTATTTGATAGCCAAGATTTCCAGCACCAGCTTTTACTAACACTAAAGCGGGAACTGACGGGGGCTGTGGTTGGGAATAAGTGGTGGGACACTCTAAAATCAAAACTTAGGTCGTTTGCTGCCGACTATAGTCGTCGGCTCAACTTAGCTAATTTAGCGGCGCAAACGGCAGTAGAAAAGAAAGTTGATCGGGCAGTTAAATCCCGTAATAGTGGGGACGTAGCCTTAGCTAGGGCCGAGCTGGCCTCCTTGCTTATCAAGAAGGATCAAGCTCTGGTAGTTAGGGCTAGGTTAAAAAGAATGTCTTCTGAGGCAACGAATATGGCCGCAGAATTGCGTGCAGAAGAAGCTAGGCGAGCAGTCAATCGGCATATCAAGGACATCACATTGCCGGATGGACGTACCGTGACTACAGACGTGGGTATATGTGGGGCTTTTCGGGATTACTTCCAGGATCTTTTCACCAGGGAGCCCGGTCTGAGTTCGGCTCAGTTCGATACCTATTTGGCTGACTTTCCCCGCCTCTCGGCGGCTGAAGCGGCTAGGTGCGAGGGGCCCATAACAGAGTCGGAAATCTGGGATGCGCTGAAATTGGTTGGCCGGGACAAAACTCCAGGATTGGATGGTCTTCCCTACGAACTGTACTTGAGGCAGTCGTCCGTTTTTGTTCCTCTGCTGGCTCTTGTTTATAACAACTGGATGAAGCAGGGGTCTATACCTCGACGCTTCACCAGGGGTGTAATCAAGTTGCTTCGCAAGAGCAAGGACGGTGGGGGTGGCATAGATAATTATCGGCCTTTAACGATGTTAAATACTGACTTAAAGATTTTTGCCAAGATCTTGGCCGGCCGTTTGCAGGCTGTCCTATCTAGTCTGATTGGCCCCGAGCAGACTTGTGCTGTGAAGGGCAGGACTATTCAGGACAACCTTCATTTGGTACGCCGGATCATCGAGAAAACCGACACTGAAGCCGCGCTGATCAATTTGGATCAGTCCAAGGCGTTCGATAGGGTTGACCATCGCTTCTTGGAATCTGTCCTTTCCGCCGCCGGTTTCGGGCCGTACTTTCGCACCTGGATCCGACTGCTGTATGAGTCCCCCGGTGCGCTGGTGGAAGTGAATGGGGTAAGATCGAAGCCCTTCACATTATCTCGCTCCATTCGTCAAGGTTGTCCACTTTCGCCTTTGCTTTACGTTCTTGCGTTGGAGCCTTTCCTTCGCAAGTTAAAGGCGAATCCGGTCCTTCGCGGAATTTCCCTACCTGGTGCTACCACCTCGGCCAGGTACTCCGCCTATGCTGACGACGTTTCGGTTTTTGTGTCGAGCAAAGCCGAGATTAACGAAGTTAGCAAAGAAATCAGATGCTATGAGACGGTGACAGGGGCCAAGATCAATCGCGATAAGTCTGTTGGCTTGCGATTGGGTGCGTGGAAGGGAGTTTCTCTTCCCGGACCTTTCCTCTGGACGGACGGGCCGATCAAGATTCTCGGCGTCTTTTTCGGTCCTGATCTCCAGTTGGAAATGAATTGGTCGGAGGTTCGAGAGAAGGCCGAGGGCGCAGTTCATCTGTGGACTCGGAGGAATCTTTCCTTAAAGGGGAGGGCGGAAGTATGTGCCTCGCACATCTACCCGATTCTCCTTTACCGACTCTCCGTACTTCCTCTCCCGTGTGCCATTCGTTTGGGATTGATTCAGCTCTTGTTCTCTTTCCTTTGGCGAGAAGGCAAGGCTCCCAAGGTGCGTCGCGAGATCTGTTACCTTCATCCATCTGAAGGCGGTCTGGGCATGCCTAGCGTTGAGATTCGTCAACATACGCTTCGCATTAGATTCCTGGATCGAATGTGTATGCTAGCGGATGAGAAAGGCGCCCTCGTAAAAGAGGACGTCCATAAAAACTTTCCATCCTTGAGAAGTGTGCATTTGTCGGAGGAAGAGGCCGGCCGTATTCCTCGTGGCGAATGCTCCTTCTATAAAGAATGTCGTTTGGCTCTCCAGTTTCTCTTGCGGGCTACGGATGGCCTCTCCAACGCCCAATCGTTGTCTCTTAGGGCATTATATCGGGTGTTAGTTAGGGGGGCCGTTCAAGATGAACTGATTGGCGAGCTCGGGCTTACGAAGCAGGAGGCTCGCTCCATATGGCCTTGGGCGCCTGGGTTGAAATGTCTCACTAACGATGAGGCATCACTCACCTGGCTGATGATTCGAAAGGCTCTCTGGGTAGGCAAGAAACTTCATGTAGCGGGCCTAACACCGAAATCAACCTGCGTGCGTTGTGGGCTGTCGGCGGAATCCGTCGATCATGCCTTCTTCCACTGCAGTGTTGTTGCGCCGCTATGTAAGTTCCTTGAAGATCTCATGGTTCGTATGCTGCGTGGAAAGTTCTTTGTCCTTGAGGCTAGTTCTGTTTGTAGCAATGTCGTACCTCCGTTATCTAGGGCTGAGCACTATGTGCTCTTTTGCTTACTAGGTGTTATGCGAATCGTGATTTGGACGACGCGACAGAAGGAATTCTATGGTGATGAGAAGTTTACCTCTTCCCAACTGATCTTGTTCTTTAAGCATCAGCTTAAAGTCAAGATCAGGACGGAAAGGAAACGACTCACTCCATCTGAATTTGGCAAAAGGTGGGTGAGTCTTGCGCGTCTCTGTCGAGTGAAAGGTGCTGAGCTGGAGTGGTTGTTTGATGCTGGTTAGGCATCAGGATATTGGGTGTGCTGGGCACAACATGTGCACCCCTTCCCTGTTAGTTTAGAATAGGAAGTATTTGATTTTCTGTTTTCTCTCTTTAAAGGTAACTTAGCTAGGTTATGATTGCTCATTGGCCCCACTTTTTTCTTTTTGGCCCCAGTTTTCTTTTAGTTTAATCCCCCACCCCCTTTCCCACCTTAGGTGTTCAACAATGTTAGTTCTCCGGTGGATGCGTGGCGTCTTTCGTTATTTTTCAAGTGTGTTTTTCGTTTTTGTTATGGTGTTTAAATGTGTGAGTGATTGTGTGAGTGTTTGCTGATCGGATAAGTGGTATTATGATATTTCTAAAGCCACGCATTATATTTCGTCCGGGGAAGTGATTTTGCTGTCACAATATTAGAAGTAGTGGGGGGCTTTTATTACTAATACGATTTTATTTAGTTTCTTGTATATATCGTTCTTTCATTGTATAAAACCATTGGGGATATTTTAATGTTGTTATTTTCTGCCCATGCCCTCCACTGAATATTGTAAATATGGGAGTTAAGTAGGACAACATAGAGCAGCCGAGGTATTATGGTGAACGTGGTAAGAATGGTAAGTAAAAATGTGGTATTATGGTGTAAGGATTATTATAAGTATGTCAGGGTCGACGAAAGTGAATAGCTAAGTTAAAGTAGGACAGATGATGACCAGCCTTCCCCATCCCCAATTTCGGCCTTGTGCCACATTTTTTGTATTCGTACAAAAATAAATAAAACTTAAGTCACTGATTGACGTGTTTTGTCATTTCCTGACTTGCTTTGGCGAGCGTCAGACGTTTTGTGTTTGCAATAACCCATTTGGACTAAATTTATTTCACAGAAAAGACCCCTCTTTGGTTTAGCTAAGTTTAATTTTATTTATCTTTTCGTTTTCTTGCTTTGTTTTTTAATTTTATTTTCTAGCTTTTTGTATTTTAGTTTCGTATTTTTTGACGGCCATATTTGTTTTTGTTTAGGTCGGCCGTCTTGAATTTATTTTTTGTTTCTCTTTTTTTTCAGTATCCGTTTTGCCTTAAGTGCCATATTTATTTTTGTTTAAAAACTTTTCCTTTAATAGTAACTTTCATTTGAATTTTTGACCAAAAAAAACGTTTAATTAATTTTTTTTTTCCACTTTTCTTTTTAACCCCTCCCCATATTTCATTTACGGAGGTTGCCTTAGGCGACTCTTCGGTTTTTGTTTGACTTGCGTATTTATTTTCTTTGTATAGTTTGTTTCATTTTTGTTTATTCGTTGTACAAATTTATTTCGTTGATTCCTTTTTTGTAAACTTTATTTAATCTCAGCAAAGTTTATTTTTAGCCCCTCCTCCTATTAACGAGACTAGCCTTTTTAGGCAGCTCCTTTTTTCTGTTTGTTTTATTTCTTTTTATTGTAACTTGTAAAGTTTATTTATTGTTCACGTTTGTTTTCGTTTATTTTGGTAAACCTCTCTAGAGGCTTATCTTTTTGCCGTTTTAAGGCAATTTCTTAGTGTAGTTTTGGCCGCTAAAGGCTAGTTTTTTTTTTTTTTTTTTTTTTTTTTCCGTTACTGGCTAAACTTTTTCTGTTTCTATTTTAAAATCCTTCGGGGTTTGTTGTTGTTATTTTAAAACCGTTTTCTTGTCTTTCTTTGTTGCTTGTTTAGTTTGTGTTTTTATTTATTTTCCTTATATATTTTTTTCCCTATTTTTACTCCCGCCTTTTCCCACCCCTCCATATATTTTTAAATTAGATTGGTGGAAAAACAAGAAAAAGTGTTGCGTGGAGTGACGAAACTTAAAAATGGCCGACACTAGTCGGTCAATAAAGAAAAAATTGGAATTTGACCCCCCTTGGAAGGGCCCACCGGAAAAAACCGATGAGGCATTTCCCCCTCTTCCGGGAGAAGAGCATGGCAAAGTAAAAGACAAAGATAATGTAACGAAAGCAACAATGGCCGAGAATGGCCAGAAAAACGTTGAAGAAAAAGACAAGACAACGAAAGATGCTGAGGCCGGGGAATCGCCCTGTGGCTGGAAGTCCCCTCCGAAATGCACGATCAATCTGGCGGAGTTCTTGGAGAGAGCTAAGAGCTACGCACACCTTGTCGTAGAAGGTGGGCTCTTGGAGGATCCCCAAGAATTAAAGAGGATTGAAAAAAAAATAGTGTCAGTCTTCGTGGTGGACAAGCGTACGCGCAAAATTTGTCGCAGCACGAAAGACATGGTGTTGAAAACACTACAGTCAAAGGGGTATAAGCCCTTAAGAATAGTTAAAGGTGCGGGCTTCTTCATGTGGGACATACTGCTACCCACGCCAGAAGATTGCCTAGAATTGGCAACTGAAGAAATTATAACAAAAGACCACATTTTTAGAGCTGAATATGATGGCAAAAGAAGGACCAATGTAGCAGTATATGAGGTTCCTCCTCAGGTCATCGGGGAGCATCTGGCTGCCTACTTTTCGCAGTTTGGCCAAATTTTAGATGCCTCCTGCGAGGACCTGACCGGGGGATGGTCTTTTGATATTATGATCAGCCGTGAAGACTTCGAGACTATCCCCAACTGTCTTGACGTAGGGGGCCTGAGCCTACCGGTAATAGTTACCGGTCGCAAACCGAAATGCTGGAGGTGCGGAGAGATTGGTCACCTCTCCTCCTCCTGCCCAGAGAAGAAGTCCTCTGGAAGCCAGGCCCCAGTTGACCAAAATCCCCCTCTGGCCGCTTCTGTTACATCCGTCTCGCCCGTAGTGGGCATGCCAATACCCAGGACCGGTGCGGCAGTTACCCCGGTTGGGAACAAAAAAGTTCCCTCACACCCCGAAAAACCATCACCAGCTGCAAGTGCAGCCACGGAGAAGGACAAGGGGGAGTGGCTGGTTGTTGGCAGGGCCAGGGGGAAGCGCCAAGCTGCGGAACCTCGGTCCCCTGTGACCCCAAAGACTAAAGGCACGTACAGCCCCACTCCCTCTACCAGCAAGAAGGGCGATGCCTCGGCCTGGTCTGCTCCTAAATTGGAGGAGCTCAGAAAAGCATACGACCCCGGCTATCTGAAAATGGAAAAAATAAAGGAATTAAAAAAACAATTAGAGAAGCGTCCTTTTCGCCCGTCGGAGGATTTAAAAAAACAACTGGCACAGCGTCCAACCTGCTCCTCGGCCTCTGCCCCGTCCTCCCCTCAAAAGAAAAAGCCTGATCCATCAAAGAAAGCTCACTCGTCACAGCCGACACCCCGAAAACCGTCCCCTCGAAGTCGAGACCCCAGCCCGATCATAAACTATTTCAAAGTTTCTCCCTGTCTCTCTCCCTGTCCCTCTCCTCCAAAACAGATGCCGCCTCCATCAAAAAGGCAAAGGAGCTCGTCTGCAGAGGATAAGAAGGAGCGAAAGAAACCAACCAAAGTACCTTACAGGCAAGGGGAGGACATCTGCCGTATTTCCTCGGCCCAGGCCGAAAGAGCCAAAAATTTCGGGAATCGCATAAAACAACTAAATGCCCTTCTGGCCATGAAAAGGTGTGGCGAAAAGGATGTAGAAGTGCCGCGAAATTTCCCATCTGCGCAGAGACTGCTGACTGTCATCCGCACTGGGCTGGGGGCACGGCAGACTTGGGGCATGGTCGAGGAAGCGGCTAAAGCAATAAAATTGGATCCACCAATCATCACCACAAAATCCGAAACCTTGACTAACTTGGAAAAATTTTGTTCAGGACGGGTCCCGGTTTTAGTTCACCCCTCCCTCTATAGGGCTCTAAAACTAACCTTTCCCTGGGATGTTGGCGGCGTCTCCTCTGACGGCACCATCAAGAATGAGATGGGCCATGGGTCCATGGGAGAGGCTGTCGGCATCCTTTCCCCGACCATGTTCTGTCCAGGACCCCAACCCTAATTACGTATCACAATGGCTTTATGGTTAGCAAGTATAAATGCCCGGGGGCTGAGGTCCGAGTCTCGGAGGGTGAGACTCACTCATGATCTCCAGCGCCTCGGTGTGGATGTTTGCTGTTTACAGGAGACCCGTTTTTCAGCTGGCGACCATGAGAGCATACTGTCTAGGGATTACGATCTCTTTTCAGCATGTTTTGATGGTCGTTCTAGAGGTGTCTCCTGGCTAGTGAGCAAGTCATTGAATGCGGTGTGTACGCTTGTCTTCGCGGATCCAGCGGGCAGGATTTGTGTGCTGGATATTACCATAAAGGAGAAGTCTTTTCGCCTCATTGGGGTTTATGCGCCCAATGTCCATGGGGAGCGTCCTGCTTTGTTTCGGCAGATCGAGTCGTTCTTTGGAACATCGAGGCGGGTAATTTTAGCGGGGGATTGGAATGCCGTCCTTGACCCTGAGAAAGATCGGATAGGAGAAAGATCGGGTACTAACAACCCGGATGTGAAACCATTTCGGGAATTTATCGACAGGAATGATCTTGTCGATAAGTACCGAAATGAACACCCCCGGGAGGTAGTGTGGACTTGGACTAATAGGGGCAGCTCGGTTTCGAAGGTAAGCGCCAGCTACCTCGACCGAGTCCTAGTTAAGAGAGTCGACGTAGGGCTCTTAGGTTGTCCAAGTTTCCATTCGATAGTTTACACGGATCATAGGCTCGTCCGGGTTCGTGTAAACTTAGATAAGCCTAAGGTTAAGTTGGCTGGTTACTGGAAATTGAACGCGTCATTATTTGATAGCCAAGATTTCCAGCACCAGCTTTTACTAACACTAAAGCGGGAACTGACGGGGGCTGTGGTTGGGAATAAGTGGTGGGACACTCTAAAATCAAAACTTAGGTCGTTTGCTGCCGACTATAGTCGTCGGCTCAACTTAGCTAATTTAGCGGCGCAAACGGCAGTAGAAAAGAAAGTTGATCGGGCAGTTAAATCCCGTAATAGTGGGGACGTAGCCTTAGCTAGGGCCGAGCTGGCCTCCTTGCTTATCAAGAAGGATCAAGCTCTGGTAGTTAGGGCTAGGTTAAAAAGAATGTCTTCTGAGGCAACGAATATGGCCGCAGAATTGCGTGCAGAAGAAGCTAGGCGAGCAGTCAATCGGCATATCAAGGACATCACATTGCCGGATGGACGTACCGTGACTACAGACGTGGGTATATGTGGGGCTTTTCGGGATTACTTCCAGGATCTTTTCACCAGGGAGCCCGGTCTGAGTTCGGCTCAGTTCGATACCTATTTGGCTGACTTTCCCCGCCTCGAGGCGGCTGAAGCGGCTAGGTGCGAGGGGCCCATAACAGAGTCGGAAATCTGGGATGCGCTGAAATTGGTTGGCCGGGACAAAACTCCAGGATTGGATGGTCTTCCCTACGAACTGTACTTGAGGCAGTCGTCCGTTTTTGTTCCTCTGCTGGCTCTTGTTTATAACAACTGGATGAAGCAGGGGTCTATACCTCGACGTTTCACCAGGGGTGTAATCAAGTTGCTTCGCAAGAGCAAGGACGGTGGGGGTGGCATAGATAATTATCGGCCTTTAACGATGTTAAATACTGACTTAAAGATTTTTGCCAAGATCTTGGCCGGCCGTTTGCAGGCTGTTCTATCTAGTCTGATTGGCCCCGAGCAGACTTGTGCTGTGAAGGGCAGGACTATTCAGGACAACCTTCATTTGGTACGCCTGATCATCGAGAAAACCGACACTGAAGCCGCGCTGATCAATTTGGATCAGTCCAAGGCGTTCGATAGGGTTGACCATCGCTTCTTGGAATCTGTCCTTTCCGCCGCCGGTTTCGGGCCGTACTTTCGCACCTGGATCCGACTGCTGTATGAGTCCCCCGGTGCGCTGGTGGAAGTGAATGGGGTAAGATCGAAGCCCTTCACATTATCTCGCTCCATTCGTCAAGGTTGTCCACTTTCGCCTTTGCTTTACGTTCTTGCGTTGGAGCCTTTCCTTCGCAAGTTAAAGGCGAATCCGGTCCTTCGCGGAATTTCCCTACCTGGTGCTACCACCTCGGCCAGGTACTCCGCCTATGCTGACGACGTTTCGGTTTTTGTGTCGAGCAAAGCCGAGATTGACGAAGTTAGCAAAGAAATCAGATGCTATGAGACGGTGACAGGGGCCAAGATCAATCGCGATAAGTCTGTTGGCTTGCGATTGGGTGCGTGGAAGGGAGTTTCTCTCCCCGGACCTTTCCTCTGGACGGACGGGCCGATCAAGATTCTCGGCGTCTTTTTCGGTCCTGATCTCCAGTTGGAAATGAATTGGTCGGAGGTTCAAGAGAAGGCCGAGGGCGCAGTTCATCTGTGGACTCGGAGGAATCTTTCCTTAAAGGGGAGGGCGGAAGTATGTGCCTCGCACATCTACCCGATTCTCCTTTACCGACTCTCCGTACTTCCTCTCCCGTGTGCCATTCGTTTGGGATTGATTCAGCTCTTGTTCTCTTTCCTTTGGCGAGAAGGCAAAGCTCCCAAGGTGCGTCGCGAGATCTGTTACCTTCATCCATCTGAAGGCGGTCTGGGCATGCCTAGCGTTGAGATTCGTCAACATACGCTTCGCATTAGATTCCTGGATCGAATGTGTATGCTAGCGGATGAGAAAGGCGCCCTCGTAAAAGAGGACGTCCATAAAAACTTTCCATCCTTGAGAAGTGTGCATTTGTCGGAGGAAGAGGCCGGCCGTATTCCTCGTGGCGAATGCTCCTTCTATAAAGAATGTCGTTTGGCTCTCCAGTTTCTCTTGCGGGCTACGGATGGCCTCTCCAACGCCCAATCGTTGTCTCTTAGGGCATTATATCGGGTGTTAGTTAGGGGGGCCGTTCAAGATGAACTGATTGGCGAGCTCGGGCTTACGAAGCAGGAGGCTCGCTCCATATGGCCTTGGGCGCCTGGGTTGAAATGTCTCACTAACGATGAGGCATCACTCACCTGGCTGATGATTCGAAAGGCTCTCTGGGTAGGCAAGAAACTTCATGTAGCGGGCCTAACACCGAAATCAACCTGCGTGCGTTGTGGGCTGTCGGCGGAATCCGTCGATCATGCCTTCTTCCACTGCAGTGTTGTTGCGCCGCTATGTAAGTTCCTTGAAGATCTCATGGTCCGTATGCTGCGTGGAAAGTTCTTTGTCCTTGAGGCTAGTTCTGTTTGTAGCAATGTCGTACCTCCGTTATCTAGGGCTGAGCACTATGTGCTCTTTTGCTTACTAGGTGTTATGCGAATCGTGATTTGGACGACGCGACAGAAGGAATTCTATGGTGATGAGAAGTTTACCTCTTCCCAACTGATCTTGTTCTTTAAGCATCAGCTTAAAGTCAAGATCAGGACGGAAAGGAAACGACTCACTCCATCTGAATTTGGCAAAAGGTGGGTGAGTCTTGCGCGTCTCTGTCGAGTGAAAGGTGCTGAGCTGGAGTGGTTGTTTGATGCTGGTTAGGCATCAGGATATTGGGTGTGCTGGGCACAACATGTGCACCCCTTCCCTGTTAGTTTAGAATAGGAAGTATTTGATTTTCTGTTTTCTCTCTTTAAAGGTAACTTAGCTAGGTTATGATTGCTCATTGGCCCCACTTTTTTCTTTTTGGCCCCAGTTTTCTTTTAGTTTAATCCCCCACCCCCTTTCCCACCTTAGGTGTTCAACAATATTAGTTCTCCGGTGGATGCGTGGCGTCTTTCGTTATTTTTCAAGTGTGCTTTTCGTTTTTGTTATGGTGTTTAAATGTGTGAGTGATTGTGTGAGTGTTTGCTGATCGGATAAGTGGTATTATGATATTTCTAAAGCCACGCATTATATTTCGTCCGGGGAAGTGATTTTGCTGTCACAATATTAGAAGTAGTGGGGGGCTTTTATTACTAATACGATTTTATTTAGTTTCTTGTATATATCGTTCTTTCATTGTATAAAACCATTGGGGATATTTTATTGTTGTTATTTTCTGCCCATGCCCTCCTCTGAATACTGTAAATATGGGAGTTAAGTAGGACATCATAGAGCAGCCGAGGTATTATGGTGAACGTGGTAAGAATGGTAAGTAAAAAAGTGGTATTATGGTGCAAGGATTATTGTAAGTGTGTCAGGGTCGACGAAAGTGAATAGCTAAGTTAAACTAGGACAGATGATGACCAGCCTTCCCCATCCCCAATTTCGGCCTTGTGCCACATTTTTTGTATTTTACAAAAATAAATACAACTTAAGTCACTGGTGCCTTTGCAACAGGTGTTTACTCGTGCAACCAGATTGGCAACTGGGTCCCACCCATTCACAGTTAGGTTAGCCAAATGCAGACGACAATTCTACTTCTTGCAGCTTCTTCTCTCGCACTTCACGCCTGTGAAACTCGCTTCCATATTCTTGCTTTCCTGACGGCTACAACCTCTAGGAATTTAAATGCAATGTCAATTCTCATCTATTAACCACTTGACTCTAGTTCTTTCACCACTCCGTATATCCTTTCCTTTCTCTCCACCTTTGAGACTGTCATCAGACCTGCATTCTCATTTTTCTATTGCTCCTTTCTAACTGGTTCGTCTTCCTATTCACTCTCTTCTAATTAATCTTTTTACACTTATGTAGCCCCCTGCACATCAGTGGCATTACCGCCTTGCTCGGGGTGATACGATAAAACAAAAAAACAAAACAAACTCGGCAATCCGATTTGTCGTTCCGAGTTGATATCCATTGTACCACAATGCATATCCTTGCATCCTTTTCCCCGTTACCATCCCGAAAAGTACCTGTTCTTCTATTTACGCAGCGAAGTTATTCATTATGTCCTTTGAGAGTTAATTTCTCTAAGTTCTCTGTTTATGGTTCACAGAAATTTCAAATATGTCATTCTCATTTTAAGTCTCCATTTTGTTTCCATATTCCTGAAAACGACCTCATTGCTTACATGTTCAGTCCTTGATATTCTCAGTAACATTCTGCAAAAAAATATCCTGAGCCTTTCTTTTTAATTTAATCATTTCCCAAAAAGCAAGGAAATAGGGCTACTAAGACATACGGTGGGTCACTAAGTGTGAAAGAATTTAAAAAAAAAAGAAAAATTATGTTTAAGGAGAGAGAACACTCAAAGAATCGGAATTAAGAAGATAAGTGATAAAAGAAACCTCTTCAACCGTGAGGGGATTATCTATAATTCAGTGCTATAGAGGAGGATTAAAATTACATTGCATTTCAGTATTTTCATCTATATTTTTGCTGCTTCAGTGTCTCTTTATCTGTAAAGAAATTGTCCAGCAATCATTGCAATAGCGAAAGATTGAGATTAAATTATATGGAAAAATACGCACATAAAAGTAATATTCTTAAGATTATATTAAACCTGGAAAAGAACAGGACAAGTTATTAAACCTGGAAAAGTAAAGAACAAGCTATTTTATTGACGTTAAAAAAAAAAAAATTTCTTACTTAAAAAATGAACTTGAATGTAATATTTTAAATAAGAAATTTGTTATTTTTTACTTCACTAGAATATGTTGCCCTTTTTTCTTTTTGCAGGTTTAATAACTTGTCTTGTACATTTCCAGGTTAAGTATAATCATAATATTACTTTTCATGCGCGTATTTTAATCTTTCAGTTAATCCATGATTTTTCCAGCCATTGCTATTAATTAATTTTAATGCTGAAAACCATATTAAAAATATTAAGAAAAGATTTATATGCAATTGATAAAAAAAGAAAACTTATTATTTATAATTAATTCTGATAACCATTTCTGATAAAATGTTAAGTGATAAGCAATGTTTGATTGACAAAAATGATAAAAGATACAATCAGAATAGAAATGTTGAAATACACTAATGTTTATATTAGTATCGTGGAAGTGGAAATATCGCCGGGTCGCAAACTATACTAATAAATCAAATTACTGGAACTCTATTTTAAATTTGACATCTTTTCTACCTACTTTCAAGACTTCAAAACTACCTGCGTGGTTAAAACTTTAAAATTATCTGTGTGGTTATCGGGAAAATAATAAATTTATGTTGATAAAATCCCTAAATTAACAAATCTGTATCTATGGTGATAACAGAACTATTTACTCGTGTCTTAATAGTAAGTCTGTTCGATTCGGTAACATGAAATTGCCAGTTGATCTTAAAAAATGCTTACAATATGTTGCTAATTGGCGAAAAGAATGATATGTTAATTTTCACAGCTCCAAATTGAAACTCCTCTCTTCCAATCTTTTGCGAGAAACTTTTTTTTATCTTTCATCAAGAGGGCTGATGTTAACCTCCTGGGGAGTGACTAATTTCGCCTTCGCAGACTAAGGTTTTCCGCTGATATGAAGCGAAATATAATATTGAATCAATTGCTAGATCTGCTACTAGAAATGTTGGTTCACTATGTCGCTCTAGACAAATTTCTCGCCAGGATCTATCTATATTTATGAGTATACCTTTGGTTCTTGCTTTGAATATTGCTCCCACATATGGAATAGTGCTTGTGCTATACATTTGGAGATTCTTGATAAAATCTAATGAAGAATCTGCAATGTTATTGGTTCTGACCTGGCATCGCTGCTCCAGTCCCTTTCCTATCGCTGTAGCGTAGCCTTCTTATGCTTTTTCATCTAACTACTTTCATGGTAACTGTTCTCGTGAACATTGCTATAGGGTACCTAAACTTTTTAAATATAAGCCTAGTCCGAGATTGTCAAAAAGGTTGCATAATTTTACGGTAGAAATGGCCAGATATAACCTAAATTTACATGCTTGTTTCTCGGACTTAACGTAAGCCTCTTACGTATTCTTGATTCTCAGTTAACTTTCATCTCCAAAAATTAAAATTCAATGTCATTCGTTTTCTTCCTTCTTTTAATTCTTGTACTTTTATGTTTTTCCTCCTCATCAGCATTTGTTACAGTCACTCACATTTCGTAACCCTTTTATATCTTAGTGGCTTTATTGCCTTGCATTCGGTTAAATGATTATAAAATAAGGAAATTAATATTAATTATAATTTTGATAGTGTTAGGTCTGGTAAAATCTTCAAGGGATATTGAAAATGGATACGATGCAGTAATGCATTTTCTTTAAAATCTCTGTCATTCAGTAATCCTTTTGCATCTTAGTGGCTTTATTGTCTTACCTTGGATTAAATGATTAAAAATAATGAAATAAATATGCATTATATATTTAATAGGAGTTAGTCTGTTAAAATTTTCAGGGGATATTAAAAATGGTCACGATGAAGGTGTTGGGATTGGTTGTAATTTTTTTCAAAATGAGAATTCTCTGACTGATAACAAAAAATATTTTACAAGAACTTAACAGCTAATGCATTTGCAGAATTTGTAGTTTTGAATATTCTTGTCTTTGTATAAAAATTAAAGGAAGTTCTCCCAACGCATTTGCTTGAAAAATTGGAGCTGATGAAAAATCTTTCCTAGACAAGAAGGTCGACCGACAATTTTAATGCATTATAAAAACTTATCTTACGTTACAAATGCGGCGTCATATTGCTGATCCGTTAAAAAGTACCAGGCCTCACTCAGTGACAAATCGAATTCAAAATAACTCCAGAGTAAGGTCGACAAAATATATCGACCCAAATGTGTCACAAAAAGCAACATTTTATCAATTCTTTGAAAAAATGGAAGCAGTTTTTATTTTATATATATATATATATATATATATATATATATATCGCCCCAAGTCCGTGTTTGATATTCATGTTGCTTGCACTAAAAAACATCTACTTTAATCACTCTCTATTTCTCTCCTTTTTTTTTCTTATGGTCTGCTCAACTGAAATTTGAATTATCACGTGACATTTTTCCTCGAATTAGGGAAAGTGTATTCAATGCGATTTTCAATGTTTCCCACTTGTCAGTCTATCAAACTTTAACTCTCATAACTTTAGTAATTTTTCAATTGCTAACTTTTCGACCAGTATGTGCGTTGTGGTGCAGTAGCTATCAGCTCTAAAAGAGAAATCGGAGAACAGAGTTCGAATTCTAGTTGAATTCATTGCATTCACTTACGTGCAAATAACTTTAGGAAAAGTATTAATCCATGTTTCCTCTCTTAAGCTATAGTTTAAATAGCATAACAAATAGGGTGCTATAGACTTGGTTGGCAACCTGTCTTCCGCAAAAAGAAACGGCAACCTATTGCAGAAAAACCTTTTGCCTAGTCAGTCATGGATCGAAAAAGTGACATGAACGCCCAAGCGCGTATCACATATGGCCCTTAACAGACTGTTACCTCACCCGAGTATAAATTAGTTGGTCGTATATCTCTAGATAATGCTTTTTCATAATGACATCACATCGTCAAGACATAGCGCTATTGAATTCAGATTTTTTTTCTATTAGACTAGCTTCTGGTAAATCATTATGCCGCGCAACATATATCAGTTATTTAAGTGCCACACGTGTTATACGTTTGACTCGAAAGAAACATGACTGATTGGACATGAGATCTTTCGCAGTAGGTTGCAATTACTTTCTGCAGTATACTAGTTGCCAACCAAGGCGATAAGAACCAATTTACCCTGGTTGTTAATTCATAGCTGGAGGGAGAAAAACGGATTAATACCTTTCCCAAAGGTATTTGCGCGTAAGTGAATGCAACAAATTCAACTAGAATTCGAACTCGGGACACCGATTTTTCGTTCTGAGCTGATATACACTGTACCCCAACGCTTATTCAAACATATATATAGAAGAGGCAAAAGACATAGATTCGTATCTTACTCAAGAGTATGACTACGATTTTTTTTAATCATTTCACCCCTTACAAGGCATTGAGATACAAGGGGTTACTGTGGGGAAAGAATTTTAAAAAAAAAGATAAACGTTATTAAGAAGCGAGAAGCTGAGAAAAAAGGAATACACAGATGACAGTTCATATTTGCATTTAAATGTTTGAAGAGCAAAGTTGATCGGAAAGTCTTAAACCGGAAAGGAGTTCTATAAAGTAGAGGTGCGAGGAGAGAAACTGTTAGTGTAGTAGTTACTGTTGCATCTGGCGAATTCAACTGTAAATTGACGAGAACAGGCCGCCAATCTACTACAGCGCTTAAGGTAAAGGAGACTTCCAGCTCGGCTCGTTGATTCGTCTTTTCGCGCTGATGATCATTCCAGTGCCCGAATATCACGTATGCACGGTTCTCGACGCTGAAAGTTGGATCGTTGTGTCAAATTCCCGCCAAAATCATTACATTACATTTCAGCATAAATACCTTCATGAAAGTCATACAGCTGCTTTCAGTGAACAGTTAATGCATTTTAGACGGAACTTTCTTGATTTGGCTGTCAACAAATCAATTTGAAGCATAAATAGGAATTCAAAAGCGTTTGAGCGTTAAGCTAGCAATTAAGCCCCTTAAAAACGCTCAACATCAATTTCTAACGCGGTGAGCTTGTGGCTCTGTAGATACTCAAATGGGAAATCTGTATCGTTAATAAAATCAACCTACAAATTTCATATATGTTCCATCAGAATTAAACAGTTTATTTTTTCTCAATAACATAAAAGCAAATATCCTTTATTACCCAACGAGAATTGAGTCAATAGTTTTAGGATCTGTGTAACAGATGCATTATATGTGTTTCAAGAAAGAGGAAAAATAAAAGATGCATAAACGCTGACACTTATATGCAGCCGACAATTCTTTTTCTTTAACTTCTTTTCTCGCACTTCCCGCAGTTGGAACCCCCTTCCGTACACTTGCTTTTATGATAGCTCCAACCTCCAGGAATTTTAATGCAATGTTAATTCCCATCTCTTATCTACTTGTCTCCAGTTCTTCCCTCGTCCTTTCCACCGTGTATCTTGTTCTTTTCCTTTCTTACTCCACCTTCGCACATCTCATCACACCTCTATTCCTATCCTTCTCTTGCTTTTCTCTGACACCCCCTGTAGCTGATTCGTCTTTCTCTTCGCTCTCCTTCTGCTTAAACTTTTACTCTCTTATGTAACCCCTGCGCATCAGTGGACGTACCGACTTTCTTGGGTGTGAAACAATTTAAGAAAAATATTAGAATATGGAAACCGTTTCTCTTGCAAGCGTTTTCTTTATCTAAGGCTTAAAAAAATACGATTGAGTCTTCTAAATTTCTTGGATAAAACAAAAGATAATGAAATAGATTCAGATATTTCTTGATTTGTTCTGAATTTAGCAAATCTTTCTCATTGCAATGAGAGAAACAAGGTGCAAATGAATGCGAGCTCCATCGAACCATCTGCACAGTGAGTTTCATATTATCCTACCGGAATGCTAACATCCCCCCAAAATAAAAAGAATATAAAATAAAATTAAAAAGAAAACTGGTGGGGTGGAACAGTGGATATTAAGTATGTACTGTATGAGTTAAATTGATTAGACTTGCAGAGGAATGTAATGGCCATTTCCCCGAGTAGTAAAAAAGAACATGAGTGTCTGCAAAGTTTAAGACCAGCATTCGTTACCATTAGTCAAAAGAAATTTCTTTGTATTTTCGACATTTTGTAAAGACAAATCTTTTGACTTGATTTGGCTAACTCCGGAAAATCTTTAATAGACCGACACGGAACTAGGGATGGTAGCACGTGTTTTTTTTTTTGGGGGGGGGTAACGGAAGGGGGAGGAAAGACAAGAACGCTATAAATATTTTTACATTAAAGAAAGGAGAGAAAAAATGACATTTTAAATTCAATGTAAACCTATTATTTTAGAAACTTGAGACAAAGAAAACAAAATAAAGTCACTCTGAAAGAAAATATACGTAAAAAAAAAAAAATACAAAACATGAACATGGATAAATCAAAGATTTTCTTTTTAACTAGTCTAAACTATAACAGCCTGTCAGCAATAGTTAAAATCAGCATTCGTTACCATTAGTCAAAAGAATGAAATTTCTTTGCATTTTCGACATTTTGCAAAGACAAATCTTTTGACTTGATTTGGCTAACTCCGGAAAATCTTTAAGATACCGACACGGAACTAGAGATAGTAGCACGTAATTTTTTTTTTTTTTTTTTTGGTAACGGAAGTGGGAGGAGAGACAAGAACGCTATAAATATTTTTACATTAAAGAAAGGAGAGAAAAAAAATTACATTTTAAATTCAATGTAAACTTATTCTTTTAGAAACTTGAAACAAATAAACAAAATAAATTCACTCTGAAAGAAAATATATGTAAAAAAAGTACCACACATGAACATGGATTAATCGAAAATTTGTTTTTAACTAGTCTAGACTATAAGAACCTTTCAGCAATAGTTAAGATCAGCATTCGTTACCAGCAGTCAAAACAATGAATTTTTTTTCCATTTTCGACATTAAGTGTCCATAATGGTATTCGTGTGGCTACATGTGTTTCAACTATCTCTCTCTCTATATATATATATGTATCTGTGTGCGTGTGTGTTTGTGTGTGTGCGCGAATTTAGGTAATAAATACGCAGGTAGAAATTGCAAAAGGTAAAAGTTGCCTGGTAAAATAGTGGGATAAAATTGTCACAAGTGTGAGGGTGGGAATGATAGTACAAATCAAAAACATGGAGGGAAAAAAACGAAATATACACGATATCTATTTAGATAATTATAAAGAAATACTGAAGAAATGGTATATTTATGATCAGAAAGTTATCGCAGAGAGCAATTCAAATGGTTGTCGAATTGAATTGAGCAAAAGCATTTGATAATGGTAAAACTAATCGTAATATTAGCAGTTTCGTTTTAGTATTCATTGGCCGAGTAGTCGGTACTCATTTTGGTTGAAATTTATAAAATCTTTCTGTTAAAGCTCATTTTTTTTTTGCGGGGTAAAACAGTCAGTAAGTCAAGTGCCATAACTGATACACGCTTTGGGCGATCATGTCTCGAAAGAGACGTGACTGACTGGACAGAAGATTATCTCTCCTTTCTTTAATGTAAAAATATGTATAGCGTTCTTGTTACCATTGCTTTCTGTAGACTGGTTGCCAACGAAGGCTATAGAGCCCAATTTGTCTTATTATTTAACCCATAACTGAAGGGAACTGACGAATTAATGCCTTTGGGGAAAAGAGACTTCTCATTATTAGTGACTTTTATCGCTTTTTTAGTATGGGCGGGGATTTTCTTCCAAGCATTCTTAGTGCAAAACGCTAACATCTTGACTTTGTGATTATCTTCTCTTTTTGTTAAATGTACTATCCATTTTAGTTGTTGCTGTTGTTGTAAATCTGTAAGGGTTGTGGCTTCTCTTATTTGTGATTTAGTAGCTCCAGTTCAAAATGTTCAAAAGACTATAATCAGATTTTTCTCTCTCAAAGCCAATTTTCCTCGTTGAACTTAAAAAAGCGGTTGTATACAGCTGACAGCTTAAATATTTCTGAACAAGTTTGGCGCCATTTCTGACGTATATGTAAAACAATTAATCTAACGAGGACGCTTAAGAACAGGATACAAGTCTTCAGGTTGATGCACAACACAAAGATCTATGTGAACTGCTATAAAAAATAAATATATATTTGAAGAATGTTACACCGATAACAACACTGTTTACTCTCGCCTTTATCAAAAATCTGGTGTGGGCGACAAAGCAAACTTTGCAGCCGAGGTTGAGAAGGACCTCCAATCCGTAGTGGACTGAGGTAAGAACTGGCTCGTAAATTTTAATATTTCTAAAACGAATTAACCAACATAGACAATCGCACCTACCTCCCATTAGCATGGACCAGGCTTACCTCCCAGAGAGTAAAACACTACGCCTCCTTGGTCTCATACTTTCAGCGGACCTCAAGTGGAATGACTATATCGAATCCATTGCTAAATCCGCTGCTATGAAAGTCGGTTCTCTGTGCAGTGCCCGGAAGTTTTTTCCGTCTGAATCTATCCTGCACATATATAAATCTACCATCCGCCCGTGTATTGAATACTGCTGCCACATCTGGTCGGTTACTCCTTCTATTCTCCTCGGGGTTCTTGACAAAATACAACGGGGAGTCTGTAATGTGATCGATACCGACTTGGCAGACCGGCTGCAGTCTCTCTCTCTCATCGGCGTGACGTGGGTTCCCTGTGCCTCTTCTATAAATACATTCACGGCTTCTGCTCCGATGAACTTAGATCACTGGTGGCCCCTAGGTACGAATTTACACGAGATACTAGATTAGCCACTAGGTCCCACCCTTTTATAGTGAAACAGGATAAAATGTAACCGCAATTTCTACTCCAACAGCTTCTTTTCTCGCACTTCCCGACTGTGGAATTCTCTTCCACATGATTGCTTCCCCGACGGCTACAATCTCCAGGTGTTTAAATGTAAGGTCAATAGACACCTCCTAACACACTAACTCGCAACCATTCTTTCAAACACACTTCCCATCTACCCAACCCTCAGCCTCGGTATCCTTACCCGTCTATCACCCTCCTTCTGACGTT
This sequence comes from Ascarosepion bandense, assembly GCA_037127315.1. Classification (NCBI taxonomy): domain Eukaryota; kingdom Metazoa; phylum Mollusca; class Cephalopoda; order Sepiida; family Sepiidae; genus Ascarosepion; species Ascarosepion bandense. Next base: position 805,385 of record JBBBDQ010000776.1, read on the forward strand.
TCCTATATCTAACCACTATTTCTCTTCACCCTCGCCTATATAACCTCTTGCGCAATAGTGGCAGTGGAATGATTTATAGTGCGAGAAAATTGCCTTCGCACGGAATGTCAATGAGTAGACTAAGTGCATAGAAACTGGCAAGATGTACAACAGGTTTTTCTTGTTGACTTTTTTCTATGTCTTGTAAGGTTATACGAGATGGTGTCGAAAAATTATTGGACTTCATAACAAGAAATTCCAAGACAAATTCTGATGCTTGTTCATTGATTCAGAAATTAGCAAACGAATAGGATTGAAAAGATTTAAATAACGCTAATCGTGACTCCAACCGTAATACACATTTGAGAATAGCTTGCAATACGTTTCTACAGATTCTGTAACAATGAACAAGATCATGACGCTATTTTTTTTATTTCAAACCATTGCTTCTGACATGACCGTTTTTCGATCCAAATTGAATTCAAAGTCTTTGGAGACAATAATAATTATATTTTAAACTTTAATTCGTCTTTATTGTTCAAATAGCTTTCTTTTTCGGTAAATTCTTTCACTTCCATTTAATTTCACCATCTATCGATCTTGTCTGTCTTCTGATAAGTATTGATCTTTATTTTTTTTGCTCACTCTGTCTGTTCGTTTGTCTCTTTATCTCTCTATCTCTCTCACTCTCAACCTGTTAACCCACCATATTGCTTTTCATTTTGATTTTGTCATAATTTAAAAAAGCCGTCTTTTCACTTCCACCTCGACTTCGTAAGCATCATTGAATAATTTCCCATATTATCAAATGCTACTTAACTGCCATATTTATCTTATTTAATTTTTTGCAGCAGCCGTCTGAAAGTGTAAATCTCTTTGATCATAAACATGTATTTTTTATTAAGAAAAACCGTTTCGTTATTCTTAATATCGTATCATATAGAAAAAAAAAACGATTTTGTCTTCTTCATGAAGACAAAACGAAGGAAAATATCCTCTTTCTGTCTAAATTTCTAAGATGCAAAGATATGATTATTTACACTATTTCTATATGGATTATTGTCCTTACATTTGTTCATGTTATCACAACGTTTCGGTCGTTGAGCCTACCGGCTATCTTCAGTTCTATATTGATCAGGGTAGCATACAGGAAATTCTGGAATGAACAGTTTATTTAATCTAGGGTGTAGACACTTTTGTTTCCACCTCCCATGTTTAGGAATATTATCTAGATCTCCCATATTGTATTTACTTTTATGCTAGATCTACTAAAGAGATCATCATAGTAATGTTAATAAATAAAAAAGAAAAATGTCAGCAAATCTTCAATAGCAGCAGCAATCAAAACATGACAACAACAGCAGAAGTTGGATCACTACTCAGCAGACAAGTCAGGTTTTCTACTCAAAGTTCAGAACAACAAATTGTCCTAGTAAATTAAGACCTCCTACAGAAGGTAGCCGAAGAGAGTGACAAGAAAGGACTACAAATGAACTGCGAGAAAACCGAATGCATGGTTATCAGCAAAAAGAGCAGCACAAAATGCCAATTACATGTTAGGGTCTCTAAAATCAAGCAGGTACAGAAATTTAAATAACCACGAAGTGTTCTAACAGAAGACGGAAAATGCGACACTGAGATCCGAAGGTGAATTGGCATGGCGAAAGAAACATTTCAGAAGTTGAGTAAAGTATTAACAAACAGGAAAATTTCACTAAAAACCAAAGAGGAGAGTACTGGATTGCTGTGTGATGTCGGTTCTTCAATATGGCAGTGAATGTTGGACAATATGAAGGAAAAACTTGAAGCAGCTGAAATGTGGTTCTACAGAAAGATGCTGCGGATTTCATGGACCGAGCATGTGAGCAATGACGAGGTTTTGGAAAGGATAGAGACGAAAATGAAAATTAATACTGAGCATCAAGAAGAGACAACTAAAGTTGATGGGACATGCAATGAGGAAGGAGGGCTTGGAGAACCTGTTACTAACAGGCCAGATAAAGGAGAAAAGAGACAGAGGAAAGCAGAGGATAACATATTTGAAGGACCTGATCTGGTGGATGACGGAACGAGGTTTGCATGATGCAACAGGAGAAAGCGTGCTAAGAGCCACCAGGGACAGGGAGATGGGGACAGCTATGATCGCCTATGTCCTGAAAGGATATGGCACATAAAAAGAAAGAAGATTAAAGTCGGTGGGCTAGTGGATTAAGTCATTGGTTCGTGGATTTGGTTATATAGTGATTGTGGATACAATCCATGTGTAATTGGATGCACTAGACACGGGCGAGCAATAATTAAGCGTTACTAAAAGTAAAAACTAGATTAAATATCCCTAGACATGGGAAGTCAAACGAGGGCAATCTCCCCCAAGAAATTAATTTAAAGGTTCAGTTTAATCCCTGAACCAGGCAGTGTGTACTTGAACACACTGGAATCAGGACGAGCAATTATTACGCAGTACTAAAAACATGAACTAGACGAGATATCCCAATACATAGACAGAGATTTATTAAATAAAGGATTCAGTTCAGAAGTTCCTTTCGTACCAAGATCGATATACACCCCAGGAAGGCTGGCAGTTGGGGGACACAGTAATCGGAACGTTGAGAACAGAAATGCGGCCAACAATCCGAATAATATAGATTACATTATCGTCTTCTGTATACTGTATATTATTTTTTCCCGAAGGCAGGTGGAAGTTAATATCAATCTGCAAGACCTTCCAACGAGAACAAAATGATGGTTGAATTTAAAGCAGAATTCATGGAGCTAGGTATAAAAATTAGTTCGGTTCCTCTGGCTATTGTAATCACCTCAGGTGTTAGGCATTAATTCTAGCGCTCTTCCGAAGGAGACCTACAGTTTAAGTAGACATAAAGAATATCCTTCAGCATTTAGTGTTAAGTGCCATAAGTGATATACGCTTGGGCGATCATGTCTCTAAAATGACATAACTAACTGGGCAGAAGATTATCCTGCAGTAGGTTGCCATTACTTTATGCGGTAAACTGCTTGCCAGCCAAGACTGTAGAACCCAATCTGTCCTGTTGTTTAACCCACATCTGGAGGGAATTGACGGATTAATACCTTTACTAAATGTATTTGTGCGTAAGTGAATGCAAGAAATTCATGTGGAAATCGAACTCGGATCCCCGATTTCGCGTTCCGAGCCGATATCCCTTGCATCACAACACAAAGTAAATACAAAACGGTTCATATAAAAGTCACTCGTGTGATGAGAAATTGTAATAATATACCTTTATAGTCGGACTAAATTTTGATTGGTATTCTCATAACATTTCGGTTGTTGTACCCACGATTCGATGCGAATTGAGGGGCAATATCGTCTCAAAATTAGAAATCAGAGAGAAAATTTCGAATTCTAGTGGAATTCGTTTAATTCTTACGTACAGATATATTTGGGAAAGTAATATAACTCTCCTATGGCTATAGGTTGAATAGCAAACAGATTGGGTTTTGCAAAGAAGAACAACAAATATTGCGGGGTAATTTTCCGCCTAGCAGGACATGTCTCGAAAGAGACACGGGCGCCCAAACATATATCACGTATGGCAAATAACTGACCGACCCACTAATTATCTTCCTGGAATTTTGGACTTCAGACTTTATTCAATTAACGGTGGTAGATTGTTCTCTTTCAGCTAACCATATATTTTTTAATCGCATCACCCAGAAGAAGGCAATAAAGTCACTAAGATACAAGGGATTACTGAGTGTGAAATAATGAAAAATGATTAACATTATTAAGTAGCGAGAACAATCGAAGAGTAATCAAGAAGACAGTAGATAACTATTGACATTTGTATTTAAATTTCTGAAGATCAAATTTGGCTGAAGAGCGTGTAGAGGAAGGTGTGCGAAGTACGAGAAAAGAAAGTATTAGCAGCGAACTTTTCTTTAATTCAACTTTGAATTTATGAGACCTTAGCGCCAATCTAGTACTGTGCTTAAATTCCTTAAGTCTAGCTTCCATATTGAAAATTTTATTCAAACAATTACCACGAAATTATTTAAAGAAAACATACAGAGACTATATTATGTCGGTACAAAAGTGATTGCAGCCCAGACACCAGGTCAGAGATAGTAATATGGTTTATTCTTCTTTGGATTTTAACAAAAATGTCTAAATATTTAGCAGATACACTGGATCATATGACGCAGCAATATTCAAACTATAGACGAATAATTGGCTTATATATATGCTGAATAGATTCTGGAGAGAATAATTAGCTGGTATCTTGTAACAGTTCATAATTACCTGGTTCATTCAACTTTATGTCACTGATCTGCTTATTCACCCTATTCAGTGACTGACAGCGAAAGATAGATGGTTGTGTTTCCACTGAGAATTCGGAATAAAACGCATCCTGTCTAACTTAGATTTTCATTTTATTTGACCCGCTAGCAGAGTCTTGTTGGGACGAGCGGCTGTTTCTCTTAATAATTGATTCTTTCAGGTATGTGTCTACATCTTGATTTTTTATTAAAATATTTCTTTATAACGTCGTGTCATTTTTATTTGACAATGATTTGTTTATATTTTATGTACGTGTTTCGTTTTATACCCCAAGGACTTAGCTCGTGTATTTGCAAGGTTTCATTGCACATCGGCACCTTCAGTCTCTCTTTAGTGAATATTGCACAGACATTTACGGTCGAGCCTCGGAAACGACGACTGCACATGGGTAATTTTTGAAAGAAAGGGGCAACCTACAAATTAAATAACTTGAGACTGAAATATACATTACCAATATTAACCTATGCGTAAACTAACTCGTTGCTTCTAGAAAAAGTTCTAAAGAAACAATATTTAATTATTCCTTCCTTGAAAAAAAAGACCTTTATAAATTCATATATCGATTTGTGTCTCAGTAGTCAGAGATTTCTTTTTATTACCATTAGTCCCGAGTTCGAATCTCAAATGGTCTGTTTATCAGTAAAAGTGATATCTTGATGTTATCTGTCTGAGAGATGATGGTGCGTCATCTTTGGAAATGCCAGAAATACATCACGCGTTTACCCTGTGGGTGAAATTGAGCAGACGTAAACCTTTAGGACCATGGAGAGATTAAGCGTGCTTACGCTGAATAACGCTCATTATCACAGAATCTGTAAAACTGGTTTGCCCAGCATTGATACAGTATAAACTACAGGTGAAATTTATGATTGTTAAATACACATAAATGTGCCTGAGTTATCTACATACATGACTGTGACATAATTCATCAGTGTGTGGCTAGCCATCCAGGTTGTTCCAAGCGGAATCCAAAACTGACCGCATGGCTGAGAGAGGAGGAAATTTTAGCGTGTTATATATGCGGTGTATACACACTCCGGTCGCCGGGAGAACTCAATTCATTACTGAAGAGTACTGGGTAAATCGCCAAAATGGAAACTTTTTTTTGAAAATGTTTCCCTCTCTATCTCTCTTTCTCTCTCTCTCTCTCACTATATATATATATATATATATTATAAGAAAGTGAAAGAACAAGGCGATTAAAAACACAGAGTAGAGCTTGACACAGAGTAGAGCTTAATATATATATATATATATATATATATATATATATATATATATATATATGCCCATCTTCGAAACAAGAAAAATTTTATAGACTCATATATTAACAACCAACATCTACCTATCCACCGAACAGGTAAACTTTTATAGCCAATAATAATAATAATTTTTCCATATCAGCTAAGCAGACATTATATTTATGGCGGCCTCATCACGTCTTCTTTTCTTGCTCTCTCTCTCTCTCTCTCTCCCCTCTCTGTCTCTCTCTCTTGCTTTTTTTTGCTGCTTTTCTTTCGATCTTCCATTCTTTTGTTAACTGAAACCAAGGAGCGTTCTTGATATCTCTTTCCGTCTTTCCTCATTATTTATGCGACATTGGCAGAGGGTGATGGACATGCTCACTAACTAACTATATTCTTAATAAAAATATGAAAAATAATGTTTCTCTAATCTCGCGTTGTGGTGCAGTGGATATCGGGTCGGAACGAGAAATCGTGGAGCCGAGTTCGAATTCCAGTTGAATCCATTGCATTCACTTACGCGCAAATACCTTGCGAAAGTAATAATCCGTCTCTTCCCTTCCAGTTATAGGTTAAATAACAGAACAGATTGGGTTCTAAAGCCTTGGCTGGCAACCAGTCTACCGCAGAAAGCAATGGTAACCTATTGCGGGATAATCTTCTGGCCAGTCGTTTACCACGTATGGCACTTAACTGACTGACTGAAGTGTCAGGCGTGATACACGCTTTGGGCGATCATATCTCGAAAGAGACATGACTGACTGGGCAGAAGATTATACCGCAGTAGTTTGGCATTGCTTTCTGCGGTAGACTGGTTGTCATCCAAGGCTATATGTCGTTGATTAATGAAGAATCTCTCTCTCTCTCTCTCTCTATATATATATATATATATATATATATAAATTATACTTTAGAACGTGTACAAACTACAATTTACTACAAATCTGTATATTTTGTTTAGACATTGAAAGAACAATGTCTCATCAAGTAGATGTTAATGATGGTATCAAACGTTATTTTATTTTTAAATAACGTTTATTACCGTCCATAATTTTTTTCAAATCAGAAATTACTTTGATTGGTTACCATTGACTACATAACAATGTCTACCTGATTATGGGGATGGCTAGTTTTGAACCTTTTGAATAATTTCAACTTGAAATCAACCTCATCACTTGATAAGACACAGTGTCAAAAGAAAATGACTACTTTGCAGTGGTATTATAACAATTTATGTTATATATATATATATATATATATAAGGAGGACAACCTGTGAAGAAATATCTAATAATGCTATTAAATATTTTGTTGTGATTTTTTCTGTCAGGGGTGCACGCGTTATACAATATAATATAACAATGCTATTACATTAGATACTTTCGTTTCTATATATTTTATGTCTTTGGTGTTTAAGCTATATTATTCTTTCGTGGGTCTACGTTATGACGGTAAACTGCATCCTGCAGCAAGACCTCATGTTGGGAGGTTGTGAAGAGCATGGAACCACCTATTAAGTGATGTTGTTCTAAGGTTCACCCTGACCCGAAGTAGTAGCACCTGTTAGGGTCCCAGCTATGGGAAAATAGTTAATCCCAAACTGGGGTCAAAACACTATGAAAGTATAAAAACACACTTTTATAGAAATATACACATAAAAAAGACTTTCATAGAAAAAAATACTTTTTTGAAGAAAGATGTATTACCATCCATACATTTTTAAAGGAAAAATATTATTGCCATGAAAAGTTCTTGAAGGAAAAAAATTATTACCATCCATACATTTTTGAATACAAGACAAGTTGACATCTTCAGTTTTCTAAAATAAAAATAAAGAATTAATCAGAAACTGACTAAATCAACCTTCTCACTATTATCGAAGATTAAACAAGAATACCTTAAAATCCTAACTTTTTGGTATTAAATAACCCACAGACGTTGATTTGCCGTTAAAGAAAACTCAAATTCTTCCGTGAAAATGAATCTGTTTAATTTCCTTAAATTATACATCAGGTCAAAATTGGTAAAAGCATTTTACTCGGCAGATGATCCCTAATAAGTCAAAAACCGCAATGATAATTATTGCAACCTTCAGGCCTGGTTCCGGCGAAATTAAATAGTTGTCTTTTCTGTGGATCCGAGATGAGCCGTTCGTATAAACAGTGTTTAACATGTCTGTAGTATATTTCTAATGTGAATATCTGGGGTGTGAAGTTATTATTATTCAGTCAGTTTTATATTCGGACTATTGTCCTCATCTACAGTGATGTGCTGACAACAACAAAGATGAGGACAATAAATCAAATATGAATATTGAAGTATTAAGAAACAGGACAATTAAGAAACAGGACAATTTCGCTAGAAACAAAGGAGAGAGTACTGGATTGCTATGTGTTGTCAGTTCTTCAATATGGCAGTGAATATTGGACAATATCATCAAAGATGAAGGAAAAACTTGAAGCAACTGAAATGTGGTTCTACAGAAAGATGCCGAGGATATTATGGATCAAGTATGTGAGCAGTGATGAGGTCTTAGAAATGATGGAAACGAAAAGGAAATTAATACTGAGCATCAGGAAGGGACAGCTGAAGTTCCTCAGACATGCAGTGAGGAAGGAGGGCTTATAGAAACTGATACTGACAGGCCAGATATAGGGGAAAAGAGACAGGAGAAACCAACGGTTAACATGTTTGAAGGACCTAATCAGATGGATTATGGAATGAGGGTTGCATTGTGTAAAAGAAGAAGGCATTCTAAGAACCATCAGGAATAAGGAGACGTGGAAAGCCATGATCGCCTATGTCCTGAAGGGACAGGGCACATAGAAGAAGAAGAAGAAGAAGAAGAAGAAATGTTACATCAATGTCTCTGGCAACGGCTTCACCAATTAATAAATACCCATGAAAAGAAAATTTGAAAAGCCATTTTTCCGAAAAATTATGGTTTTAATGGGAAGATTTAATAAAAAGTTTAACGGTATCGTTGGCTGCTTGGTTAAAAATTGACGAATATTTCCTCATAGAAAAACGGCTAATATATCATTATCACTTACTTCCGGAGATTAAAACACTATCAAGAAAAAAGATTATGATCAGAAAATATTTTAATTTGATTTGGATATATTTTTTTTAGGTGTGCGTTGTGCTACTCGGAACGAGAATTCGGAGAGCTGAGTTCGAATTCCAGCTGAATTCGTTGCATTCACTTACGCGCAAATACCATTAGGAAATGTGTTAATCCTTCTCTTTCCTCTAGTTATAGGTTAAATAACAGGGTTATTTTGATTTCGTAGACTTGTTTGGCAACCAGACTATCGCAGAAATTAATACCAACCTCAGTCAGCCATTTCTCATTTGAGACATGATCGCCTAAGCGTGTATCATATATAGGACATAACTGCCTGATAATATTTTTTTACTCTACTGAAGAATAGGACGGTTTAGTTTTGCTAATATCCAGAAGTTTTGTAAAGGTACAATATCGAATTATCTCCCACTGTGGGTTAAGTGACGCTCGCTGAGAGACATCACATCATAGAGTGGCAAATGCTCATTAAGTCATTTAGCTTCTAGCTTTTTTTTGGTACTGATCGAGGCTATATCTGCCTAGCCTGCGCCGAGGCTAAATTTGTCTTACCTCGGACAAGCTGACAAAACACACACTGCTGTTTTTCTTAGGGAATGTCTCTTTACCAGATATAGAATCTATCTCTGGGTCGCAGTCTTAATGTTGGGAAATAGTGATGTCTCGTTGTTTCCTCATGAGGTTGTTGACACTGAATATAAAAAATAAGAAAAAAAGGAAATAAATGAATATTCAAAATTCAGTTAAAATTTTAAAAAATATCAACCGTGATAATGGTTGAAATAATATCCGGAAATGCAGAGTATTCGAACAGTTTTTACACTCTTTGTGTCCATAAAAGAAAAAAAAACTAAAATTAAAAGCAAAGCTTAACCACATAATCTTATCAGTCATCTTAAATTAAATTTTGTATAAAAGCGGGATTGTATAAAATTACATATAATGTTATCAGAAAGAGCAATACAAATGCAGAAGAACGTGTAGGCGTATTTCATAGACAACGCAAATGCATTCGACAAAGTACGCCACAAAGACCTGATAGAGACCCTCTGCAATCTTGAAACATTCGGGAAAGTTATTAGAGCAATGAAGAACCTGCATTGGCAACAAACTGCTTACATACAGACAGGAAACGAGTTCATCAGATATACAAAGTTGGAAAGGGGTGTAAGACAAGGGTGTGTCTTCTCACCAGATTTATTCAACCTATAGAGCGAGACAATTCTGAGAGCGGTGGAAGTCCAGCCAGGATTCTTCATTGGCGGCTGCAATCTGAACTGTATAAGATACAAAAAAGATACAGTGCTTATAGACACAGAAGGAAACTGCAAGATCTCCTACAGAAAGTAGTTAAAGAAAGTGGAAACAAAGGACTACATATAAACTACAAGAAAACTTAATCCATGGAAATCAGGAGATCAAAATGCAAACTATAAGTCGGGGAGACTAAAATCAAGCAGGTACAGAAATTTAAATAACTAGAAGTGTTCTAACAGAGGATGGAAAATGCGATACTGTGATTTGAAGGTGCATTGGCATGGCCAAAGATGAATTCCAGAAGATCCATAGAGTAATAACAAACAGAGAAATTTCGCTAGAAACAAAGAAGAGAGTGTTGGGCCTTTATGGCAACGAATGATGGACAAGTTCATCACAAATAAACTGAAAACTTCAAGCAACCGAAATGTGATTCTACAGAAAGATGCTGAGGATAGCATGGGTGTAATATGCGAACATATATGAGATTTTAGAGACGACGGACACGAGAAGGAAACTGATACTTACCATCAGAAAAAGACAGGTGAAGCTTCTGGCAGATTGTTATGGTGCCCTATCTACATTGGAATGGACTCTTCCTCCTTCATAAATACTAACTTGCGAGACTTTCTTTGAGGCAGTCGAGACGCTGTGTAACTTAACAGTTCGGACGGACACTTCCATCTACTGAATAATAACTCTCTTATTCTGTATATATGTTCTGTTTTTCCAACACACTGGTTCAACTTACTTTCTTGTTTTCGCGTCTTTCTTCCTGGTCCTAACAGTATTGAAGTCACAAATCTAAGAGTCAAATCAGGGACTAACCAACGTCTATATCCACTGGGCTATATGTCCTTCCCAGGCTACAGCAGCGGTGAACAAGTAACTTTCAGCGTTAGAGGAAAATAACTGATGACTTCTAATCGAGGCTTTATGCAAGGAATGAGTATGATATACCCCAGTTGTTGTAATAAAGGGTTCGGTTCGAAATTCCTAGCACCTGAGAAAAGCCGGAGCGTACAACGGCCAGATCGTCGTACAAATAGCAATAAAGATTAGGACAATAGCCCGAATAATATAAATACTGTAAATAGTACCTGATCACAGAAATATAGATAGATGCAATATATGTTTAGTTGAAAAAAATAAATATAATATTTTAAGCAAAATTTGCTTTTGAATTTAAGAAAAGAATTTATAAGTAAATGCCGTCGTAAGTTTAAATTTAGGTAGATAGTTCCTAATAATTAGTCTAAAATTTAAATTCCTTTAAATAGTTATTTATTTTATTTTATTAACTGTATAATTAACTTATATTATGACCTTTCTTTTCTTAAATCTCTATTTCTTTTGTTCGATAGATTGGTAAAAACGCCGTCATACAATTAAATTTAATTTCTTCTTCTTCTTCTTTTTCTTCTTCTTCTTCTATGTGCTTGAACTTTCAGGACGTAGGCGATTATGGCTTTCCACGTCTCCCTATCCATGCTGGCTCTTACAATGTTTTCTCCTGTTATACCACGCAACACCCGTTCTGTCATCTACATGCTCAGGCCCTTAAAATATGTTATCCGCTACCTTCCTCTGTCTCTTTTCCCTTCTATCTAGCCTGTGAGTATCAGGTTCTCCAAGCCCTCCTTCCTCATTGCATGTCCCAGGAACTTCAGTTGTCTCTTCCTGACACTCACTATTAATTTTCTTTTCGTTGCCATTCTTTCCAAAACCACATCATTGCTCATATGCTCAATCCATGATATCCGCAGCATCTTTCTATAGAACCACATTTCCTCTGCTTCAAGTTTTTTTCTCATCTTCGATGATATGGTACAGCATTCGCTGCCGTACTGAAAAACTGAAACTTTCTTAAAATAGTTATTTTTTACTTCGCATTGGCCATATAAATACAGAATATTATAATACTAGCAGTATAGCCCGGCGTTGCTCGGGTGTACTGAAAGTTTTAAAACTAATCCATGGTCCTGGAGCTCAGACTCTTTGGACGTTGGCACGAAAGACTAAAAAGCAATAGTTGTTGCCAGTTAAAGCAAAACCGTAGACTGAAAGAAAAATGAATGGATGTAAGTCAAATTTTGATTTCTTGGTATCGATATCAAATAAGTTCTTTTCGTCGTACACTGAATTTTGAAGGCTAAATAAGTCCTCTGAGTAAATGGTATCATGGCTGAGACTAGAAACTACAATTATACCTATTAGAGCCAAACCCGAAGCAAAAACTAAAATACAGGCAGATAAACAGACACACACACAAACATTTTGCCTTTTATATATACATATATTATCGATTTTCTGCACTATTGTAAGAACTGCAACTTTGAAACTTCTGAATATCGTTTCTTATGTCTTTGTCTTTGAGTGTATGAAATTTGATTAGAATCGAACCACTCCTTCTATAATCCGATTTTTTCGATTATCGATTTTCGATATTTATTGGAGGTACCTTGACACAAAACCTAGCTAAGAACACTCGCAGACGCTTATAGTACAACTGTGTAAATTTTCCAGAAAATCGGTTCAGCCGTTTCGGAGTCTATAGGTAACGGACACACACACACACAGACACACACACACACACACACACACACACACACACACACACACACACACGCACACACACTCAAAGTTTCATTTATAAATAAGTTTAGATTTAGATTTAGATAACATCCTACTATTAAATCTCTTTTCATTCTAATTTTATGTTCTCATTTCTTACCAAAATGATAATTAACTCAGTAGCTTAGTGCTGTCATAGGTTTGAATTTAATTTCTTAATAATTAATCTACATTCCTTTAAATAGTTACTTTACTCCTCATTAGCAATATAACTAAATTCTTCTTCTTCTTCTATGTGCCCTGTCCCTTCAGGACATAGGCGATCATAGCTTTCCACGTTTCCCTATCCCTAGTGTCTCTGAGCACGCCTTCTCCTGTTACACCATGCAGTCCTCGTTCCGTCATCCACCTGATTTCCCGTTCTTCTTCCTTCTTAATTTAAGTTTATGTACATGTAATATTTGAAAATTTAAATTCTTAAGACTGATGATTTACGCCCCTTTGATTTCTTCAATCTGTATTTGATTATTTTTGTCATTATTTTAATTTTAATTTTAAATTTTTATCCGTATGTAGCCGTAGAATATTTACATTTTAATAAACATCGAGTGAAATTCAAATCTATTAAACCGTCAGTTTGAAATACGCACTTGATGATTGCATAACGCATGAAAGTTCGAGTCGTGCCATAGACGTAGGATAATAGTTATATTCATTAATATATATAATACAGCCCTGTTCATACACTGAGCACTGAATAATACTAGACACATGTACACCCTTCTCATATGTATATTTATTAATTATATATATATATATGTGTGTGTGTGTGTGTGTATATATATATATATATATATATATATATATATATTCTATATGTATATATGTGTGTGTGTGGTGTATTATGCCAATGTCCCTGAGACTTATGGCGTCAAATGAATTCTTCAAAAAAAGAAAAAACTCTAGTTATAGAATACTAGACATTTTTACTTATTTCTGCATATTTCTTTACCTCCCTCACTTCTTCCCCCATCTCGCGCTCTGTATATATATATATATATATATATATTATATATATATATATTTACATATATATGTATATATATAGAGAGAGAGAGAAAAAAGAGAGAGAGAGTTAGATAGAGAAAGAAAGACTCATGATTTATGTACTCTTTGATTAAACTGGGTTGACAATGCATGTCTTGAACTGACATGTTGAAATAGCTATTCCCCACTTCTAAATATTATCTGAATTTAGAGATAAATAAATAAATAAATAAATATGTGTGCGCGATGACTGACAATGTACTGGGCTAAAGCTTTTTTATTTATTGCATTCGTACAAGTAAAAATAATGCATCAGTGCCAAAATATGGGGGAAGATGTGTAGAATCAGAAACAAACCATTAACAACCATATTTTGCAAAGCAGACAAAATGTCCAAATTGCCAAAATACCAAATACTGAAGACTCCGGAGAATGCGAAAAAAAAAAAAATGAAAAAAAAATATATAAAATTTACTCAAAATGTCCCCTACTTGGAAGCAAAGGCGTATGTGACAACCACCTTTTCTTTAGCAACATATCGAAATGCAGTCAAAACAGCTATTTATTTAAATACAAAAAAAAGAAATACGAACAATTCTAATGAAAAATCTGTAATAGTAAATAGAAAAACTAAATATAATGTCCAAGACACAAAAGAATCCCCAGAAAATCAAACCCTGCACCAACATCTTTCAAGCCAACAATGGTCTCATACGATCAGCTAAGTTAAGGATCATCGAGGCTCGTCAGTGCCAAAGTGAATGACAGCTTGCAAATAACATATTCTGTAAGTTCTATGAGTGAAATCGAAGAGTCGAGTTCTAATCTAAGTCGTAATAATTATATTAACTTAGGCGCAAATAGACGCATGAATTTACCTTTTATTACCCAGTTATGCTGTAATTAGTCCGACTTGTATCAGTAAAAATTCATCTCCCGAAAATTTCTTATAATCTAAGGATATGTTCTGGCATTAAATAACCTTCAAAATTGTGAAAAGTTTTAAAAATACCAAATCAAACTATGTAACAAAACGAAAGAAGAGAATCCAAATAGAGTGAAAACAAGCAACTAAAAGCTTAAATAAAATGTAAAAAAAAACAAAACAACAACTCTAGAACCAAAAATCAAACAAAGGAAAAAGCAACAGAAGGTATTTACCAACCTAAATCATAAGCCAAACAGAATCTTACATTGTAATAACCCACACCTATTCTCTAAGGAGAAAACAGTTCAGGTAGCAATAAGAAAAAAGTTACCGAAAGAAAAAGGAAAACAAATCCAACAATTCCAGAATAAATCAGAACAACGCTATTGATTTAAAAAACAAATCCGGGATTAAAAGATAAGAAAATAAAAAATTGAAATAGAGGATAATCCTCAATTTATTCAATGGATTGGAACAAAGGACAATCCTCTATTTGTAAAGACCAAAACAGAATAATCATTGCCCACTAACTATAAGAATAATAACACGTTATCTATTCTAGCCATTTTCTATTGCTGTGTAGAATGGAAAAGGATTAACAACACTTTTAGAAGAAACGGAAATTGTCAAACGGATTACATTCTCACCTAGAGCGTTTGCATAACTAGATAAAGTCAGAATAGAATTTCTTGAAAGACAACACTGACAGGCAGTTGTGAAGAAAAGGATATTGTTTACCAGTTTTACGTTTCATTCATTCATGAGTTTAAGTGAAGTACCACACTAGGTGTAATAATTTTACATTTGAAATTACTGAATGTAGCCGTAGGTTCTATGCTGATAGTTTTTTCTCTTTTACCTTTTGCTGGTAGAAATCTTTTGCAGCAACTTGCATTTCAAGTTAATTTTGATTTTTAAAAATATAAAAGCAATGTCAATCGGTATCTTCTGTTTTGTTTAAAACTGTTCTCTTATTGTCCTCTCAATTGTAGACTTCAATTCCTGTAGATCGAGAAAAGCCCTATCGACTTCTTGCATTTCAGTCAATTTTAATCTTTCAAAAAGTTAAATGCAATGAAAATCAGCATCTACTGTTTCCTTGAAAACTGTTCTTTTATTGTCCTCTCAATTGTAGAACTCGACGCCCAACCGACTTCTTGCATTTCAGTCAATTTTAATCTTTCAAAATGTAAATGCAATGCAAATCAGCAACTACTGTTTCCTTGAAAACTGTTTTTTAATTGTACACTAGATTGTGCAACTCCCTTTCAGCTTGATGATTTTCAGACAAATTTGCTCGTCAGTAATTTGTAACATACAACATGTGTAGCACGTCTTCATTAGCCGCCGACCAGGTGTGATGTCAGGGTTTCGGTAGCTATAGCGGGACTGCCACCCTGGCGCCACCAGCAGCGTTTGCCACCAGGCAAGGTATGAAGATAAACTTGCTGATTGTCCCTCTTGTATATTCTCATAAAAGAGTAAATAAAATGATCGTTCCTCTTTGCCATTTGTATCGGAAATGAAATTTCCTGAACGTCATTAACGCGCTCGCGAAGGAAGAAGAAAAAAAACGTTATAGATAACCACATAAGTATCTCATTTGCGCATATAAGATCGTGATGTTGAGCGAAGCAATATAAATGCAATGTCAATCGTCACCTTCACTCTTCTTCATTTAGATTCTTTTACGTTTCTCTCTCTCTCTTTGATAATATTTTCCCTCAAATTATTTCACAATCACTAATTCTTTGCTTCATATTGGCATTATCGCCTTCCTTGGATGAAGTAATGTCATTAAAAATTCTAATTTTAAACAACAATCTTCTTTTCAGCACCTACCCGATTAAACTTATTACAAGTGCATCCTAAGTTTCATGAGAACTAATAGCATTAACCACTTTATTCCGCACAGTTAAAACAAATGTCACTGTGTATGGGGTGAATTTAATACTGATGTAGGCATAGGAAAATAGTATGTATTAATACGAAGATAGACAAATCCTAGGTCAGAAGTACACTACCGACCATAATTATTAGGCGACTCCAGTTTATTTTTAAGAAAATAATGTATTTCATACTATTTTTAATATTGTCAAGTGGATAATTCTAAATGAAAATTGAATGGTTCTTTTGTTAATTCAGCACAACAATATCTGGGACAAATGAACTTTTATAGTGTCCAGTTTTTCCTCCCCATGCTAGTCTCTTCTACTTAGCCGAAGCAAAGGGTTCCTGGTTGCCTTGTAACATTTTGCAAAATAATAACAAAAGAACCATTCTACTTTCATTTAGAATTATCCACTCGGCAATAAATACTAAAAATAATATGAAATACATCATATTTTAATAAACTGGGGTGGCATAATAATTGTGGCCGGTAATGTATATCATAGAATTTGTTGGGATGTGCGTTGTGGTTCAGTGGATAACGTCTCGGAACAGCAAATCAGGGAACCGAATTCAAATTCCAGTTGTGTTCCTTGCATTCACTTACGCACGAATACCCTTGGGAAAGATATTAATCCGTCTCTTCCCTCTAGTAATGGGTTAAATAATAAGACGGATTAGGTTCTATAGCCTTGGCTGGCAACCAGTCTACCACAGAAAACAATGGCAACATACTGCCGGATAATCTTCTGCCCATTCTTCACCCAAATAGTATATCACGTATGGCAAAGTGACTGACTGATCAAAAGATGGCATATTTCAGCGTTAATATTTCCTACATTTGAATCCTTAAATGCGGAGACGGCTGACTCAGGTGGACATTGTCTTTATTGGTTCCGAGAACAACTTCAAATCTAAATTCAAAACATTAAAAACAGTGAGATGATGGGCAAAACGCCAGCAAATAACAAAGTCCACTGCTCTGCTGCCTTGATCAGAAACTTTTCTACAATTTTGGGACATGTTCCCATGTAAATTTGCTTAGTAAATGGTAGCTTTCGGCAATAACAGTAACAGGCTCTTTAACTAGAAAACGTGCTTCATTAAGTTCTCGGAACCTCATTTTCCCCTCGAGGCTTTGCATTTATTGAAACTGCTGACAGTTACTGGGTGGAGGTTAATTTTAGAGATTTTGAGCTTCTGGTTTAAGCTAATGTTTTGAGGAGTTGGGGCGTGAGCTAAGGTTCAGATAGAAATTGTTCAACAGTTAGATTTCGAGAATATGTTTGCACAAGGGATGGAGGTAATGTAGATCGTTAGCCATTGTTTGAAAAGTGATGTTGGTCTGGGTCATAGATTTAGCGAAATATTATAATCAGGCAAAAGGGATGCGGTAGGGTGGTATCGGGATTGGTGTGTATGATAATGCCTCCAATATCAAGATGGACATCTGCCAAGATTGAACGGGTATGAGACAAGATTTGAGAATGCTGGGAAATATTAGTTTCAAAGTTTGTTGAATGGTCTCCAAACAGCAATGAGGAGGGAGGCCTTCCTCTTTAAATAAAACGGTCGCTTGGACACCGTATTTCATTTATTAGTAGTAAATCTATAGATTTATCGGTATCTTCAATGACACCTGTACATATCAGGTGTTAAGGGAAGTAAAATATCAGCAACAGAGCCAGAAGTCAAAAGATTGTGCAACACCAAAGTTTTATATCAGGCGGGCGTGTTTTCTTTCGTCCAGGCAGATTGCTAGGTTACTACCTTCTCACTCCCTTTCTTTCCTTCTTTCTTGCTCTCTTTCTTTCTTTCTTTCTTTCGCAGTGTCATTCTACTTATATATCTATGCCCCTTTTCTATAAATATTTTGCTATATCTATATATATCTAAACTTATTTATAAATGGAACTTTGTCTGTGTGTGCCATTGGGGAAACAGATGAACCGATTTTTTGAAAATTTACACAGTTGTACTATAAGCATCTGCCAGGTTTTGTGTCGATAGACCCCCGATAAATATCGACAATCGATAATCGAAAAAATCGGGTTATAGAAGGAGTGGTCCGATTTTAATCAAATTTGATACACTCAGACAAAGACATAGAAAATGAAATTCAGAAGTTTCAAGGTTGCAGTTCTTACAATAATGCAGAAAATCGATAATATATATATATATATAAAAGACAAGATGTTTGTGTGTGTGTCTGTTTATCTGCCTGTATGTCTGTATTTTTCAGCACTTTTATGTTAGCTTTTGTTTCGGGTTTGGCTCTAAGTAGGCATAATTTTAGCTCTTAGTCACAGCCATGATACCATTTACTCAGAGGACTTATTTAGCCTTCGAAATTCAGTTTACGACCAAAAAAAACTTATTTCGATACCAGGAAATCAAAATTTGACTTACAGCCATTCATTTTTTATTCAGTCTACGGTTTCGCTTTAACTGGAAACAACTATTGCTTTTTATTCTTTCGTGCTAACATCCATAGTCTGAGCTCCAGGACCATGGATTAGTTTTAAAACTTTCAGTACACCCGAGCAAAGCCGGGCTATCCTGCTAATATATATATATATATATATATATATATATATATATATATATATATATATATACTTCAGTTTATTGTCTATTTGGGCAACTATCTCTCTTTTTATTCAAGTTTCATTAAAAATGACAGACAAAGTATTATCATTAACTTTATTATATAATTATTCATGTGTTCTTATGATACGTTTTGTTTCAGAACTTAAATTATATAAGATGTGTCCAAAGGTTTTGTATTTTCAAGCGCTCTCAGCTATACTTTTAGCTATTATCAACAGTGAATTGTGATTTACTTGTAAAAAAAAATGTATAAAGTTTATGTATATAGCGTCTTGGTTGTGTTAAGTTCTGAATATGGCAAGCACATTGTTACCATGATCATAATCGATGCTATTGAGTGTAGGAGTTATTTTTTTATTAGTAATGCCTCCATTATTTCTAATCATCTTTTGCGGGTGAATGCTGCTATTATTTCAGCTTATTCCTGTATGTATATCTCAATCAATCAATCAATCAATCAATCAATCAATCAATATATATATATATATATATCGATTTCTTCATATCTATCACGATTTTTTCATCTCTATCTATATGTCTATCTATCTTTCTTTTCACACACACACACACACACACACACACACATATATATATATGTACAGGATAAGGTTATATATACAGTATTGTGCAAAAGTATTGGGACAAGAACTATTTTCTCTTTTATGAGACATATTGACAGAAAATACTTTTGCATTGTGCTGTTTATAATTAAAGTAATTTGATTTGATTTATTCAACAAATGCTTTAACAAAACATACTTGTTAGAAAGTAAATTTAATATTTATTGTAATAGCCTTTTGCTTTGATCACAGCCTTCATTCTGTCAGGCATTGACATCACAAGCTTCTTCAATATATCTAATGGTATCTCCTTCCAAGCATATTTTATTTGTTCTCAAAGTGTGTCTTGCAAAGTAACATTAGGTTTATCAATTTGAGAGGCGGAAATAAAAAAGTCAGTCATATCTAAGGATAATAGAATAATGATTCGTTTCAAAATAACTTGTTTAATGGAAAATAGGAAAAATAAATATAACTTCTTTTTAATACATTTCTTTTACACCTAGTTTTAAATAATCAATATTTATTACTTAGCTTTTCACCCTGTATTTGAATTTCAGTGAGGTTTGAGGAAAATCACGTCTGTCCTAATACATTTGCACACTAACAGTAGTGTGCAAAAGTATTAGAACAGGGGCGAATTTAAACTTTATTTTGATGCCTTATAAAAGATAAAATAATTCTTGTCCTAATACTTTTGCATTGTGCTTTATATATATATATATATATATATATATATAACCTTATCCACTTCTCAGTAACCAACCCTTGATATCAATTGCCGTCCTGTGCTCATAATAAATATTGGCTGTTCTCAATAAATGTCCGTAGGTATCATTGACCACACCAGGTTCTAAATAACCCTCCTCCTTTCTCAATAACGTCTTCTGTTCTCAATGATCATCCTTTATTCGAAGTTACAGACCATAGTTTTCAAAAAACGTCCCCTGTTCTCAATAAGCGTACCAGTTCACAATAACCACCTCCTATTCTTATTTCTCAGTGGCTCCAGTTCTCAAAAGCTGTCCCCTGTTCTCAATATCAGTCCTCAGTTCTCAAGTACGGTTCCCATTTATCAGTAATCGTCCTCTGTTCTAAATGACCATCATCCCTTCTCAATAACATAATCAATACTCAATATTCATCCATTGTTCCAAATAACCCTTACCTGTTCTCTGTAGCTACCCCTATTACTCAGACTGTCGACAATTCTGAACAATTGTCCTCAGGTCTCAATAACGATCCTCAGCTCTGAATGACCGTTTTATGGTCTCAATGACCGTCTCCGGTTCTCAATAACAGTACCCAGTGCCCATTAACCACCCTCGGTCCTCAATAGACGTCCCTAGTCATTAGCAGCCCTCCTCTGTTTCCAATAATTATTCCTAATTCTCAATGAACGATCGCATTTCTCAAAATCGTCCTTAGTTTTCAATAACCGTCCCCAGATCTCAAAGACAGTTACCTGTTCCCAATAAGCGTCTCCTGTTCTCAGTGGCCCCAGTTTTGAATAAATATCAGCAGTTCTCAATAACCGCCATCTATTAACAAAAATTGTTCACATTTCTCAACAAGCGTGTCCTGCTCGCCGAAACCGTCATCTGTTCTCAGTAACTATCCCTAGATTTCAATGACCATCCCCAGATCACAACAACCGTCCTCAGTGCCCAATAACCATCCCCAGCTCTTACTGACCGTTATCTAATTCAATAACTATCTCCTGTTCTTAATATCCGTCCCTGTTTTTAATGACCGTTCTCTATTCTCAATAACAAACCCCGGTTCTCAATAACCTACCCTAATTATCAATAATCGTCCTCTAATCTCAATAATCGTCCCTTGTTCTCAATAACTGTCCCCAATCTCAATGACGGTCAGTAGTTCCCAATAACCTTTCCTTATTTTCAATAACCGTCCTATGTTCTCAAAAACCGTGCCTAGCACTCAATGTTTTTTTCTGTTTTCAATAAACCTCACCCGTTGTCAATAACTATCCATAGTTCTCAATGATTATTTTATACAAAGGAGGATCTGTAACGTGGTTGATACTGACTTGGCAGACCGGCTGCAGCCGCTCTCTCACCGGCGTGATGTGGCTTCCCTGTGCCTCTTCTACAAGTACTTTCATGGCTACTGCTCCGATGAGCTTAGATCACTGGTGCCGCCCAAGCACGAATTTACACG
The DNA here is from genome assembly GCA_037127315.1 of Ascarosepion bandense. Lineage (NCBI taxonomy): Eukaryota > Metazoa > Mollusca > Cephalopoda > Sepiida > Sepiidae > Ascarosepion > Ascarosepion bandense. The sequence goes on from JBBBDQ010000776.1 coordinate 827,063, forward strand.
AGATACTAGATTAGCAACTAGGACCCACCTTTTTACAGCTAAACAACTAAGATGTAACCGTAAATTCTACTCCAACAGCTTCTTTCCTCGCGCTTCCCGCCTGTGAAACTCCCTTCCACAACTCTGCTTTTTCGACAGTTACAATCTCCAGGTGTTTAAATGTAGGGTCAATACACACGTCCTATCACACTAACTCCCAATTATTCTCAGAACACTTTCATCTACCCAACCCTCATTCTCGGTATCCTTACCCGCCTATCACCCACCCTCTGACATTTCCTATATTTAATCATCCTTTCTCCACTCTACGTAGCCCCCTGCGCAGTAGTGGCAGTGACATGCCTTGCTCGGGGTGAAACGCTTATAAAAAAAATATACAGAGTCTCCAAAAAGTTCATGTGCACGTTACAAATTATAACAATTTGTAATTAAAATTTTTAAAAGTGCATAGAAATTTTATGGACACCCTATATATATATATATATATATATATATATATATATATATATAAGTGAGATTGTAAAAATTATACTTGTGTCGAAAAACCTTTCTCGAAAACTATCGAAAGAAGGAAAAATGGTTTTAAATAGAAAGAGCTTAGTACATGAACGTCAGTCAAAAGAGTTCGGACCGAAATCAGCACGAAGCCCAAAGAGAAAACACCGATACGAGTAATCAACTAACAAAAAGCGCCCAATACAAAGGTAGAGCGAAATAAATAAATAAATAAACACCTAATGAGCCAGAGGGACCTACCTAGGTTTCACCTAAACGGATTGTCAGAGAAAGGGGCCAGCTTCCCCTGACGATCCGTTTAGATGAAGCCTAGGTAGGTCTGTCTGGCTCATTATGTGTTTATTCATATATATATATACTGAGGTTATCAAGATTCGCACTACTGTCTGTTTTATTCTTGAACGTTATCCTTAAGCCTAAAGGTTGCGTTTTTACACTTACATACACTCTATCTTTAATAGTGAGAACTTTTTCTACAAAAATCTATATATCACGTAAAAGCCCTACGTGATACACGCGAGGTGTTCATGTATCTTTCGAGACATGACTGACTGGACAGAATATCTTACTGCATTACTTTTTGCAGTAGACTGGCTGCCAACTAAGGCTAAAAAATCAAATCTGTTCTGCTAATTAAACCATAGGTCAAGGGAGAAGCGACGGAGTAAGACGTTTCCAAAGTGTATTTTACGCGTAAGTGAATACAACGAGTTCAACTGGAAATTAAATTCGGCTCTCGGATTTCTCACCCATGTATATGTACATAAAACTTTAAAAACTATTGAATGTTTATTAAATATGTATTCGTTACTTTACGCATGTGCGTTGTGGTGCAGTGGATATCGGCTCAGAAGGATAAATCGGAGAGCCGAGTTCAAATTCCATTTGAATTAATTGCATTCACTTACGCGCAAATACCCTTGGGAAAGGTATTAATCCGTTTTTCCCTCCAGTTATGGGTTAAATAATAGGACAGATTGGGTTCTATAGCCTTGGCTGGCAACCAATCTACCGCAGAAAGCTATGGCAACCTACTGCGGGATAATCATATGCCCAGTCAGTCATGTTTCTGTCGAGACATGATCGCCAAAGCGTATATCACGTATGGCACAAACGGATTTTTACTTTAATCATTAAATAGTGGGAGTTTTTTGTATATTAAATAATAAAACTTTTTTTTCATACTGCTGATATGCTAACGACCATCACCGAGTATATATACTAGGCTCTCGACAAGAATGGTGAAGCCCGAACCGTTGCCTTGGATATCCCTAAAGCGTTCGACAGAGTATGGCATGCCGGCCTTCTACGGAAACTGCGAAGCTACGGCATAACTGGACTTTTTTTGGACCTAATCCAGTCATTCCTCTCTAACCGCACATTGAAGGTGGTATTAAACGGACAGGCCTCCTAGAACTACCCTACAAACGCGGGTGTCCCATAGGTGTGAATTTGCACGAGATACTAGATTAGCAACTAGGTCCCACCCTTTTACAGTGAAACCGATGAAATCTAACCGCAATTTCTACTCCACAGCTTCTTTTCTCGCACTTCCCGCCTGTGGAATTCCCTTTCGCATGCTTCCTTCTCCGACGGCTACAACCTCCAGGAGTTTAAATGTAGGGTCAATAGACACCTCCTAACACACTAACTCGCACCCATTCTCTCCAACACTCTTCCTATGTACCTCCTTACTCGTCTATCACCCTCCTTCTGACATTTCTCATACCCAATCGCTCTATGTAACCCCCTGCGCTATAGTGCAGTGGAATGCCTTGCTTGGGGTGATATGATTAAAAAAAAAACAACTATTTTACTAAGATACGAACCCTAGTAAAACCAACTGTACTTTATGCCTCCTTACCTATTTGCACTTGTCCCCAAAATTTGGTTTTGATCGATCGATGTATGACTATATTAGAGGGTGTAACAGAAGTCAGAGAATTTTATATAGAGATAATTTCATATTAACTGTTCTGATGAAATTCCTCTGCCATACTTTAATCTATGAATTTAAACAGAACACAAGATTGGCAGCAATGTATCTGGCTTTTAAAATTGAAATGGCTATATGTTTTGTTTTTTTTTAAATCATATCACCCCGAGCAAGGCGGTAACGCCACTGATGCGCAGGGGGCTACGTAAGAGTGAAAAGATTGGAAAAGAGAAACCCGGAAACCACATCCTAAACAGAGAAAAAGGGATGAGCCTCTTCACCTGTTCAATAGACGTGGGTGGAGTGTGAACCCGGCGATAGTTTAGTCTATCACAGAATTGTAAAAAAAAAAAAAAAAAACGTTTTACAAGCACAGAATTCCTCGATTGAGAAAAAAAATCTTCACTCGAGTTTGAAATTGAAGTTTATATTATTTTTTTCTTTTTTTGAGTTTAAGTTTTATTGGCATATGTAACCGTAAGTTCTATGGTGACAGTTTCTTTACTCATGCTTATCAAATGTTGAACCATCTTTCGGCTTCTTACTTGCCACTCAACTTTGACCTAGTTAGTTAAATGCCATACGTGATACTCGCTGGGCGATCATGTCTCGAAAAGAGACATGACTGACTGGGCAGTAGATTATTCCGCAGTAGGTTGCCATTACATTCTGAGGTAGACTGGTTGCATACCAAGGCTTTAGAACCCAATCTGTTCTGTTATTTAACCCATAGCTGGAAGGAAGAGACGGATTAATACCTTTCTCAAGGATATTTGTGCGTAAGTGAATGCAAGGAATTTAACTGGAATTCGAACTCGGCGTCCAGATTTCTCGTTCAGAGCCTATATCCACTGCACCACAACGCACATGGCGTGCCAATCGTTATTTTCTGCAATCTTAATTTCTGTTCTTTTATTGTTCTAGCTCCTTTATATAGTTTTTATTACTTTAATATTCATTAAGATTTGCAACTTAGTGGCTTTATTACCTTGCTGGCGGGAAAATAATTTTAAAAAATATTGTTTCGTTAGTTAATTTGGTAAACAAATTTTCTTATCGATAATCGAAGTATAAAAGTTGTTTGGGAAGGCCAATGTCACGTGATCAATTATCACGTAATACGCCGGGGAGGATTGTATGATGCAAGAAAATCTGAAACTATCAATGAACCTGGTATTAACATCTCTGTTCAATGCCTCTTTCCGATGCATACTGAGATTGTTGATGTGTTTGCTTAACAATTTAGCATTGCCGTAATTAATATCATTCCTTTTTCCGACAATTGTAAATCAAAATCATTTTCAACCGTGTTTTTAAACGTTGATAACGATGACTTTTCTTTAATCTTTCCAACGGTTAAGTGAAACCAGATTATTGATTTAGGAAATATTTTGAATTATAATGTTTATTTCATTTTTTCTTTTTTTTTAGTAAAGAAAATTTTAATGACTAGCTCGTAAATTAATTGCTGAAAAGAAACGAATTATGAATTCAAATATAAGGTGTGGCAGAATTACCTCCCACATAATGATAAGATATTAGTGCCAATGGTGACTTCAACTATGTAATGTCTTCCCATTATGTGGGAGATATTTCTGGGAGGCAGGGCGAATAAAAAGGTATCGTGCCTCCCACCACGTATTCCAGATACACCCGAACTCTACTACATCTCAATTTTCATATGGTATTATTCATATAAAATAAAAAATTTTATGCAATCTAATTATGTACAATAATGGGTCATATGCAATACAGGTGAACAATTCGACTAGCAAAATTGAAAATAAATACAATGGATCTAAATACACATTGGAGACATGTCATCATAGATCATTTCGTCTCAAATAAATCGACAATGAATTGAGACCATTTTATCATTCAACCACGGCGGTGGTGGAATGTATTCTTAAGTCCGACATTGAGTACATCTAGGCAGTTTTCAAGCTTCACCACTAATTCAATTCTCAACAAAATTTCAACCAGTTTCCAGAGTCATATAAGACACCTCCTTAGCTACATTTTGAAAACATTTTTTTGAATTTTAGTTCAGTAGAAAAAAGTTACATCAAAATATGTGAAGTCCGAAAAAGGAGACCAACTACATGAGTACATAAGTGAGTGAGTGACTAACGCTTATTATAATAAATCTTATTCTTTATAACTTTTTTTCTGTTTCATATTTTTGCATGCGGTTTTCACCATTTAAATTCTGAGGATTGCTTTTATCGTTTTTGTCAATCAAACTTTGCTTTTCACTCATTATTTTATCAGAACTGATTATCAGAATTCTATTATAAATAATCAATTGTTTTATTAAATTCGTCAAATGTAGTTAAACAAAAGCCCCCCCCCCCCCCGCCAAAAAAAAATATGGTCATAGAAAACTACTCTGGAACCCCAATCAAACTTGAGCTCTCTCCATTAGAGCTAGAACACACGGGCCCTGCTAGGGGCTATATTCGGGAGGCATTTCCTCTGAAACCTTTATAATAAGTCAACATTTATCATCTCAATTTAACATCTACTTAATTTGTTTTCGTTTTTTAAAATAAAGTTTTAAACAAAAAGTTCGTTTAATGTGACGTGTATTTTGTGTAAAAAAAGTAACGACGCGAAATAATTTTTTTTTACAAAAGTGTACTCAAACATGGGATAAAAAAAAGTAGGCAGTTTAGAGGCAGGATTACCTTGTCTGCTATGTACTAAGATCTTTCATAGTTCTACAAAGTTTCTTGTCCTTTGTCTCTCCTAATAATATTTGTCTTTTATCATTTCACCTAAACCTTGTTCTGCCATACATTTAACGAAACTCACTAAGTAGGATATATGTTGTCATCCTCTGTCCCTTTTGCCTTCAGTATGTATCGTGTATGTTAGATTTTCCAAGCCCTATTTCCTCTTTACGTACCTTCAAATGTCAACTACCTCTTCCTGATGTTAAATATAATTTTCCTTTCTGATGTTAAATATAAGTTTTCCTTCGTCT
>JBBBDQ010000776.1:837500-932500 GCA_037127315.1 Ascarosepion bandense
TATTTTTTAAAGCTATTATCCATACATTCTTACTTTTTTTAAATGTTGAGAAATTAAATTTTGATCTGAATGTTTTATATTGATTAAAAAAAGGATCTTTGGAGAATTTATGCCATCATTTGTCTTTCAAACAGTTACTAATTTCATGAAAATCTGCTCCGAGTTAAACAATAGAAATGTAATAAAACTATGGCATTATTTGCATTATCAAAGCAAATGCGAAGGTTTCATTTTGTAACAATTATTCATATGCAACAAAAAAATTCTAAATACTTGTTACAAAAGAAAATATTTATAAAATCTCTCAGAGGACGAGACGCATCGGCTAAGATAGATTTTCCTTTTCTCTTAATTCATATTTTCCTGTTAAAGATATTTCTATCTGAAATTTTACATACCAGTGATTGTAATACACACACACACACACACACACACACACACACACACACATATATATATATATATATATATATATATATATATATATATATATATATTACAATATATATTTACACTCTCACACCCTGATTGAGCACCCTGGAGGAATGGTAGACTTTGAAAAACAGTAGCTACTCTGGCATCTACGCATCGTTCATTCCACAATGAATTAGAAAACTCTCAGCTATTAAGCGTATATAATGATAATATACACGCTAAAAAGTCTGCCTTCTTCCCCCGAGCGCCCGAAGCTCAGTGGTAGAATCGTCGATTGGCACCAATTCGGTCGGGTTTCAATCCTGGCTAAAAAGCAATCGGTTGTCCGACCGTACTGATGAGCTGTGGTGCAGTGAAACATATCTGTCTGCGGATGACTATATGCATATATATTGTTTCAGAAAAGTAAATAAACGATATACTATTTCATATATATGAAATCATTTATCGTTTGTTTAATTTTCTGAAACAATATATATATTTTGAACTTTAAATTTTAAACTGAACCCTTTATTCCGATCACCAAGATAAATTGTTCTCAAGGACACGTGGCCAAGGACACATGGCCCAGTGAAAAAGAGCGCTGTTTAGGTCCAGTGACTTGACCCAAAGAGTTGTGAGTGCAATATCTGGATAACGAAAGCTTAGAGAGTTGAATGGAAGGGCGATAACTAAGACATCCGGAAGTAACATGACTCATGAAATGAGAACAATGTACCTCAGTCATCAAAATACAGAGTTTAGTTCGAAATTTCAATCACCTCTATAATGTCAGAGCGTAGAACGGGCGAACGGTAGTGAATGTGGCAGTAAAGATAAGGACAGCAGTTCGAACAATGTAAATAATTACAATACCTTACCTCAGAAACATAGACAAAAGGAAATACATAGATTAATAAAAATGACCATTTATATCTTACTTAGTTTTTAGATTAAACGACTAAATGGCTTCCACTTAACAAATTCTTCATTTCTTAGTTTATCTTCATATGTTGTGTGCTTTCTGACGTCTTCATAAATCTAAGAGTAAATCTTCCTTTTAATCATTCTACGATATATCTGTGTAATTGTTCGATTTTTTTTAATCATCTCACCCCAAGCAAGGCATTCCACTGCCACTATTGCGCATGGGGCTGCATAAGGGAAGGTAAAGAGAAGGAGTGGTTAGACATAGGGAATGTCAGGAGGAAGGTGACAGATGAGTAAGGATAGCGAGGATGAGGGTTGGGCAGATGGGAAGAGTGTTTGATAGAGTGGGAGTAGGTTAGTGTGTTAGGAGGTGTCTATTGACCTTACATTTGAACTCCTGGAGATTGTAGCCGTCGGGGAAGCAATCGTTTGGAAGAAAATTCCACAGATAGCTCAATTATTATCTATGCTTATTATCACTGCAGACGTCTTCTTCCTATTGTTTTAAGTTTGCATAAACTTTCTATTATAACGCAAGGGATTATCTATTTGTTGAAGTTGATCATGCAAGATTACTTGCGCAATTTGCATTTCAGCCAGTGAAAATCATAAATTTATGACAAGCCAGTATTGACGACGCGTGACGAAATCCGCCATTCAATGGTCGAAGTCGAAAAGCTTTGCCGACTAATAACTATCCTTATTATTAAACAGATGCAACATATTCGGAAAATATCTAGAACCATAAACATTCAGTCAGTTAAGTTCTATATGTGATACACGCTTGGGAGATCATGTCTCGAAAAAGACATGACTGACTGCGCAGAAGATTATCCCGCAGTAGGTTGCCATTGCTTTCTGCAGTAGACTGGTTGCCGACCAAGGCTATAGAACCCAATCTATCCTATTATTTAACCCATAACTGGAAGGAATAGACGGATTAATACCTTTTCCAAGGATATTTGTACGTACGTGAATGCAACGAATTCAACTGGAATTCGAACTCAGCACCCCGATTTCTCGTTCTGAGTCGATATCCACAACGCACATATTACTTAGAATTAAGAATATTTTTTTCGGTTTGATAACTTCTTTTTTTTATCTTTCTCTTGGTTCATATCTGGGCACCTCGACGATGTAATCGTTAGCAAGCTTGAGTTGCTAGAACCCATTACAACTGAATAGTGAGTACGATACTCCCTGAGTACTCCCGAAATTTCGGCGTTGTGCCACATTTAAAATGCGTTTAGAGAACCAACTCTCTCTCTCTCTCTCTCTCTCTCTCTCTCTGTTCGTATCGGTTTTTCTCAGCATATTCATCTCCATTTCTCTCTCTTTCTCTTTAAGCCCATGCGTTTATATATATCTCAGCCCAATCTTCGCTTTCTGCTCCTCATTTCTCAGTCTTTCATTCGCTTTCTATTACACTCTCCTTCATCACTTCTTGCTGATAAGCCGCCCTCTATCTATCTGATCATATTCCTATCTCTTTTAATGTCTATATATGTTCTATCTATACCACCATTTTCTAACTTTTTCTATTTTCACTCTTTTTCTCTCGCATTTTATCTATCTATCTATTTATTACTCACATATATCTACCTATCTTATGCTCACATCTATCTATCTATCTATCTATCTATTTATCTTTTTTGTCACTTATTATCTGCCTTTCTTTTTTTTTGGATGATTTCTATCTATCTATCTATCTATCTATCTATCCTCCACTCACATCTATCTATCTATCTATCTATGTATCTATCTATCTATGATCATAATTTCTTTGTATCTCTTTATCGCCACTACTAGATAGATCTATCTATCGCCCGGTTCACACTACACCCACGTCTATTGAACAGGTTAAGAGGCTCGCCCCTTGTTCCCTGTTTAGGATGTGGTTTCCGGCTGTCTCTTTTCTAATCTTCTCACTTTTACGTAGGCCCCTGCACATCAGTGGCGTTTCCGCCTTGCTCGGGGTGATACGATTAAAAAAAACAAAAAACTATATTTCAGGTTGCTCATATGACTGAATGCTGATCACTGGACACTCAATCCTCGTCACCTGATCAACTCTTCATATTCTGTTCGTATTGATATATCAATCTCAGCTTATTCATTTCCATTTTTGTCTATCTTTTCTTCAATTTTTATTACACCGTATCTATCTCTCTCTGTCAGATTACCTCAATTTATTCCTCACTTGTGCTATCTATCTATCTATCTATCTATCTATCTCGATTTATTAATCTTACTTTTTCTGTTTTTTGTTCTGTTTTTCAGTTCATATCTATTAATTTGTGTCTCAATTTCTGCTCATATCTATCTATCTATCTATCTATCTCGATTTATTAATCTTACTTTTTCTGTTTTTTGTTCTGTTTTTCAGTTCATATCTATTAATTTGTGTCAATTTCTGCTCATATCTATCTATCTATCTATCTATCTCGATTTATTAATCTTACTTTTTCTGTTTTTTGTTCTGTTTTTCAGTTCATATCTATTAATTTGTGTGTCAATTTCTGCTCATATCTATCTATCTATCTATCTCGATTTATTAATCTTACTTTTTCTGTTTTTTGTTCTGTTTTTCAGTTCATATCTATTAATTTGTGTGTCAATTTCTGCTCATATCTATCTATCTATCTATCTATCTATCTCGATTTATTAATCTTACTTTTTCTGTCTTTTGTTGTTTTTCAGTTCATATCTATTAATTTGTGTCTCAATTTCTGCTCATATCTATCTATCTATCTATCTATCTATCTATGTTCGTGTTTCTGTGTATGCAGGTATATAATGTGTTTTGAAATACGTATTGCCGTCCTGAATGGACACGGTACATCGAAGAAGTCCATCTTAAAATCGAACTCTTAAACAATGTTTTACGAGATTGGTTTGTTAACTATCGTTCCGAGGGATTTTTCCACGAATTTGATGCAAAGGAAAGTCCATGATAACGACTCTAATCCTATTATACATCTGTTTTCTTCGCATTTTTGGTTAGCAACGTGAATCATTTTCTAAATGTAGCCCCGCTAAAAATCAATTAACATATTTCTTTACTCATTCGACTTTTAAATCCATTAACGGCTATTTTGACTTGTTTTCTCGTTACACTATTTTTCTCTTTACATCGTTCGGCGTTTTTCTTTCCAAAACCATTTGTCTTTCCTTTCTCTTTTCTTTCACACCTGTTCGCAGATTCACATATTATTAAGAAGCTTTCATTTTTTCCCCTTTTTACGATTTGTCACATTTTTTTCGAGTGCTAAACATTCATTTCCTTTAGTAATCCTTTTTTTTAATCTTATCACCTCGAGAAAGGCGGTAACGCCAACGATGTGCAGGAGACTACATAAGGGTAAAAAGATTAGATAGGAGGAGAGTAAAGAGAAAAACAAACCAGTTAGAAAGGATCAAGAAAAGGATGGGAATACAGGTGTGATAACATTTGCAAAGATAGAGAGAAGGGAAAAGATATACAGGGTGATGTAGAAATAACTAGAAACAAGTGGTTAAGAGATGGGAACTGACATTGCATTTAAAATCCTGCAGGTTGTAGCCGTCAGAAAAGCAAGAATATGGAAGCGCGTTCCACAGACAGGAAGTGCGAGAAAAGAAGAAACACCTGTGTCAGGGGCACCAGTGACTTTAGTTCGTTGGAGCAGAAGCCAGGAAAATATTTATAGAACAAACAGGGATAAGCCTCATCCCGTCGGTGAGAAAGTGGCGGTAGTCGAGCAGTCAAGTCGGTACCTATCACATTACTGATTCTTCTTTGGAGCCTGTCAAAACACTGAGATGAACAGCGGGTGCGTTTGACCATATATGACAGCAGTATTCTATGCACGGACGGATGGCTGATTTGTATATATGCAAGATGGATTCAGGAGGAGAAAACATCCTGGCCCGACACAGTGACCCAACCTTCCTACATCTCTTTCTTTCGGGTTGATTTCTTTCTCATTGTATTTAATCTTTAGCACTTTGTATGAAGGTGACTGCATTTATTACATAAAATATTTGTAAAAACAATGCATGCATCTCTGATCGTCAGAAAATAATTTGGTTGAATTTTGCGCTAGTGTTGTCATATTCAACTATGGCAACTGGAAAATTAGTAACTAATAATCGAACATGATGTTACTGCAGTTAGCTGGCTACTTATAATCGATCGATGAAATCAGTCAGTTAAGTGCCACACCTGATACACGCTTTGGGCGATCATGTCTCGAAAAAGACATGACTGACTGGGCAGAACATTATTTCCACCGTAGGTTGCCATTGTTTTCTGCGGTAGACTGGTTGCCAGCCAAGGCTATAGAACCTAATCTGTTCCATTATTTAACCCATAACTGGAGAGAAGAGGCGGATTAATACCTTTTCCAACGGTATTTGTACGTAATTGAATGCAAAGAATTTAACTGGAATTTGAACTCGGCACTCCAATTTGTCGTTCCGAGTCGATATCTAAGGCACCATAATGCACACCCGAGAGATGAAATACATATGAATATTATAAAATGTCAGGGTTAAGCAATTACTTTATGATTTTTTTTACGCTGTTATTATTTCGCTAAATCTTATAACATTCTTACTTTCTCTAAACTTTTTCTCTTTCTTTTCCTTATATATATATATATATATATATATATATATATATATTATAATACTTTAATCCAAAACGGAAAAGTAGGAAGGTAAATCCCAAGAACCTGATGCTAATTAATATTAAAAACATTTAATATATAAAAAATGATACAGGAGGAAAACACAATGCAATTAAAATTACAGAACTAATATTAAATAAAATAAATATTCTATATTAAAAAATGTTGAATGAACATTTCGACATAAAATCCCTAAGCGAGATTTTACATCACCTCAGCAACGGTCTTTCTTTCAAAATGGAAATAAAAATAAGAATAAAAAAGAGAGAAAGATGAAAATAAATCATTTTTTATTTTATTTATTATTTCTTTTTCTTTTTATCTTTCACTCTTTTTTCATTCTTATTTTTATTTCCATTTTGAAAGAAAGACCGTTGCTGAGGTGATGTAAAATCTCTCTTAGGGATTTTATGTCGAAATGTCCATTCAACATTTTTGAATAATGAAAATTTATTTTATTTTATATATATATATATATATATATATATATATATCACCAAATAAATAAAAATAAAATTGCAACGTTTATGACATTAATTTAAAACAGTGCTCCAAATAAGAATAGAGCAATTAATATTTTATATTAACTATTACGTTTGAACATGTGAAAAAATACAAACTACTACAAAATTGGACGTTTTGTTTCGACATTGAAAGAATAATGTCTCATCAGATAGTTAAAATTGATGTTAGTTTTTTAGCTGTTCTAATGTAGTGATTATTATATATATATATATATATATATATATATATATATATATATATATATATGGTGTTGAGTTATAATGACGGTTGTTTTTTCAGTAGTTTTACCCTTAAAAGGAATTTTGGCAAGCAGATTTTTTATTGTAAATTGCTCGATAACCAGTTCCGATGAATGAGGTTATGTTTTTTTCCACTAACTTGCGAAATTTGATTTCATCTTTATAATTCAAAATTGTTTTCAGCGATCTTCATTCAATTCTACGGGTAATGTAGTTCTTTTTATTGTTTTTGAAATACTAATTTTTTGACGCGTTTGAATTTTGCGTGTGGGTGTGTGTGTGTGTGTGTGTGCGTTAGGTCTTTCATGTTGTTTTGTTAAAGGGAGGCTTGTGTATTTTTAAAAATATTTCTTCCTGCATAATGAGCGTATCTGCATTTTGGTAGATAGGCATTACTCTGAATTTACTATGAAATAAGATAAAATTATGTACAGAATAATTAAATTTCGGTATTAAATAATACATGGAAATTAATATGCCACAAAACAAAGTCAAGCAATCAACGAACCCATTTTTCTCATTATCTATCTATCTATCTATCTATCTATCTAGATACGAGACTTACTAATTAATTTGGTGGGTTGGTTAATCTATCTATCTGTCTATCTATCTATCTATCTATCTATCTATCTGGATACTAGACTTACTAATTAATTTGGTAGGTTGGTTAATCTATCTATCTATCTATCTATCTGGATACTAGACTTACTAATTAATTTGGTAGGTTGGTTATTCTATCTATCTATCTATCTATTTATTTCTTCTATTTTATACTGCGTTTTCTTTTTCTTTCTTTTTATTATTTTCCTTTTTTCTATGTACATTTCTTCTTCTTTCTGCCTTTACATCATATTTCTTTTTTTCTTTATATATTCTTTTTTGTTCTTTCTTTTCAATATATGACGTCTTTCTTTTTTGTTTATTTTTTATAGTTTCTTTTTCTTTCTTTCTTTACGTTATATTGCTACTTTTTTGCTGTATATTATGCACTATATATTTGTACATGAGTTGATTTTCTCTATAGATCAACCCTTCATATATGCCCAAGGAAAGCATCCGTTTACTGCTTGCAATGTGTCACAAAAAATACAGCTTGCACGACGCAAATATTTGGTTTCTGTACCATGTGGCCAATGTTTACATTAAAAAAAAACCATCAACAATAACTTTTTCCCTAAAGAATGCTACAGCAAGATCTCGCACGCATGTGTGCGTGTGTTGAAAAAGAAAGAACAAAACAAAGAACACATTAAATCTTACGGACAGATACTTATATGTTTTTATCGATATATAGAAAAAATGATTCACCTTGAGACATCACTACAGAAAATTAGTTCAAATATCTTAAAGTCATAAGAGAAAGGAGAGCGTAGAGAGTTTGGCACTCACAAAGTCAGAAAAGCAAGAGAAAACAGCAAAGTGACTGTGAATAGATGGCAAAAAAAGACAAAGACTGATCACAAAATTTTGACATTTTTTCATTGTTTTCTTTCGTTCAAGGAGAATGGTTTAAAGAAAAAAAAACAGAACATATACTTACATACAAAAAAGGCATTCATAATTTCTGTAAATGCATAATGTGGAAAGTTGCCAGAAAATTTAACACTCACAGGACCTATTAAGATACGAGGAGCACAAAGAAACAGTTAGTAACCTACTGCTGTAAATCGATAGATGTACAAGAACAATGAAATATGAAGAAGATAACAAGGTATTTACAGAAATGTCTTCATATGTAATCGCTTATTTCTGATTTCATTTATTCCTTTGTTCTTTAGTTAATCTGCGTAAAACTGAGGAACTCGATTGAAATAAATGAACCCTTCAATTTAAGTCAGTTCTCTGTACATACATAAATCTACCATACACCCGTCCACTGAATACTGCTGCCGTATCTGGTCGGGTGCTCCTGCTATCCACCTAGGTGTCCTTGAAAAAAATCAACGGTGAATCGATTCCTACTTGGCAGATCAGATACCGTCACTTTCTCACCGGCGCAATGTGGCTTCCCTTTGTCTTTTTATACAAATACTTTCACGGTTTCTGCTCCGGTGAACTTAGCTCACTGGTGCCCCCTACATATGAATTTACTCGAGCCATAAGATTAGCAACTAGGTCCCACCCTTTTACTGTGTAACCAATAAATTATAAACGCAAATTCTACTCCATCAGCTTCTTTTCTCGCACTTCCCGCTTGTGGAATTCCCTTCCATTTATTTGCTCCCACGACAGCTACAATCTCCAAGAATTTAAATGTAAATTTCATCTCCTATCTCACTAACCTGCATCCTCTCTCTCATGCTCTCTTTTCTCCGTCCACTCCACTCTCATCAGTATTCTCATCCTTCTCTTACCCATTTTCTGACACCCCCTATAACCTTTCATTCTTTTTCATAACTTTCGTCATATGTAACCCCATGTAAAACAGTGGCAGTAAAATGCCTTGCTTGGGACAATATGATTATAAAAACAAAAAGTTTAATTTGCAGAATTTTTTGCTCAATATACAAAGTAAGATTTTGTTTTCCAGTGTCATCTCTGACAACTTTCTAACTTACTTTTAAATAATGGTTATATGGACATGTCAGTACAGAAAGGCGGCATTCCTCATATGTCTGGCTGCCTTGATCATACGGGAGGCTTATCCCAATATGATTTTAATTTTAACATTGATCGCTTTTTTAAATCGAGTCATAAAATTTCGACTAATCAGAGTAGTCAGCTGATTAACATTTGAACTTCACCATTAGAATAATTACGTTTTACTTAGAGTAGCATTTGGCTTCTATATGTGGGCCGAATACTAATCACATTAAAGTTGGATCACCTAACGAAGCAGTATGTTGTCCAGACCCGACACTTCTGATGACTTGGGTGTAATAACACTGAACAAAATACAGAGGTAACATCTGAATCTTTATATAACGATTAAGGACAATAAAAACAAAAAGGAACAAAATGAAACTTTTATTTTTAATTAGAAAGAGACAGATGACACGTGATACATAATGAGAAAGGAGAGTTTGGAGAGTATGGCACTCATCGGACTTATTGAAAACAAGTGGAACATTGAGCAACAACGGGTAAACTAAGATGTAAATAGATGGCAGAAAAGGGAATACGGTGGTTGTATTTTCTAGATTTATAAAAATAGAAAAAATAGGAAGCCATTTTGATTTTTGTGCGTAATTATTTTGTTCTGCTTTGAGTCAGATAATACTGGGCAATTATAGTTGCTTTTTAAATTTGATAGCGCCATATTTATCCATCCCCCATCCCCGCTTCTATTTTGTGTTTTATCTTTCTGTTAAGAGACAAATTAAGTCACCAAACACACATTTTTTCTGTCATGAGTTTAAACTGATACCTTTATTTTTCTATTTTTGTTATTCATATAAGGCCCAAGAGCCACTAAATGTAGTTGTTACCGTGTAGATTTGTATGAATGCAAAACATTTTGAAGAAGTGAAGTTCAGGAGATTATGTAAGTAAAATAAATTAAGCTAAATTTGAAGGGGACAAAATTGCAGTGATCAAAGGGGGAGAATTTTCGCGTTTTTTTTTTTTAATGAAGCAGTTCCTGAGAAGTTTTTTGAATAGATTTTACTGATCAATAATGGAATAAAAAAGAATGAGAAGCATTCAGCCTGGTTTTCGTGGCATAACGGGATGGAAAGTCAGAGCTAGAAGAACCAGAGTCTTCATAAAACTTCTCATGGAAATAGCGAGAGCACAGCGAGAGGGTTGCGGTGTTTCTTTTCTGGAAAAAAAAAAGAGTTGTATGGTGGAAATAATTAATAACCAACAAGACATCATAGACGATTTTGAAGATTATCAAGACATTTATATGAAGACCAAGTAGCTCCAGAACAAATATGACAACCTTACTTCATTTTTGGTTTGATGTTTTCCATTTATTGTGACAATTAAATTCTGACTATGGCTAAAATATTTTTTATTATTTCATAGGAAACATGAAAAATATATTTCCAATATATTTAACTGAGATCTTTCCAAAGTTATAGTTAATAATTATAGCCTAGATCTTTTTCTTCTACTTCTATGTGCCTTGTCCTTTCAGGACGTAGGCAATCATGGCTTTCCACGTCTCTCTATCCCTGGTGGCTCTTAGAACCCTTTCATCTGTTACCCCACGCAACCCCCGTTTTGTCATCCATCTGCTCAAGCCCTTCAAATCTGCTTCTTTCCCCTGTCTCTTTTTCCCTCTATCAGGTGTCAGGTTCTCCAAGCCCCACTTCCTTATTGCATGTCCTAGAAACTTTAGCTGTCTCTTCCTGATATTTAGTATTAATCTCCTTTTCGTTTCCATCCTTTCCAAAACCTCATCATTGCTCACATGCTCGATCCATGATATCTGCAGCATCCGTCTGTAGAACCACATTTCAACTGATTGCTATTTCCCTTCATCTTTGATGATATTGTCCAGCATTCACTGCCATATTGAGGAACTGACATCACATAGCAATCCAGTACTTTTCTTTGTTTTTAGCGAAATTTTCCTGTCTTTTACTACTCTGCTCAGCTTCTGGACCGCGTCCTTCGCCATGCCTATTCGCTTTCGGATGTCTGTGTCGCACTTTCCGTTTTCTGTCAGAACACTTCCCAGGTATTTAAATCTTTGTACCTGTTTGATTTTAGTATCCCTCACCTGTATTTGGCATTTTGAGCTGCTCTTTTTGCTGATGACCATGCATTCGTTTTTCTTGCTGTTTATTTTCAGTTACTCTCTTCAGCTACCTTCTGTAGGATGTCTTGTAGTTTTCTTTTCGTGTCTGCTATCAGCCCTGTATCATCTGCGTACCTTATGCTGTTCAAATTCTGGTCTCTGATGACAAATTCTGGCATAACATCTAGGGTCTTCAGAATAGTCTTGCTGTACAAGTTAAATAGATCCGGTTAAAAGACATATAAATGGCAAAAAAAGGAAGTCTGTTTAAACTGATGTCAGGAAGGTATGGCATTAGTTATTTTGGCACACGACTGAAAATGCTAGACATCAGGATAAAACAAAAACTTTATATATTTATAATAATTATAATAAACGTATTTGGATTAGTGTTTTTAGAAACAGTCATTTTATTTTAAAACTCTTATGAGAGGTGATCATTCAGCTTGCTTCTAAATGTCTTAGATTTTCCCAAGCATTAAATAATGTCTAATGAACTTTTTTTTATAATCATATCTCCCCAAGCAAGGCATTATACTGCCACTGTTTTGCAGGGGTTACATAGGAGAAAAGTTATGAGAAAACGTGGCAGGTTATAGGTGTGTCATGAAGTAGGTGAGAGAAGGATGACTGTTGAAATAAAGTGAGGGATCAGTTTATATATTGATTCTAATGTAGAATTGATCCCCCACTTTATATCTACATTGTAATAGTACATAATTTTTTTTAAATAATCATATCGCCCCAAGCAAGACATTTTACTGCCACTGCTTTACAGGGGTTACATAGGAGGAAATATATAAGAAAGTGTGGTAGGTTATAGGGGGTGTCAAGAAGTGGGTAAGAGAAGGATGAGAATAATGATGAGAATGGAGTGGACGGAGAAAGGAGCATGAGAGAGAGAGAGAGAGGATGAAGGTTTGTAAGATAAGAGAAGACTATTGACTTTACATTTAAATTCTTTGAGATTGTTTCTAATCTTGTGGCTCGAGTAAATTCATACATAGGGGTCACCAGTGAGTTAAGTTCATCGGAGCAGAAGCCGTGAAAATATTTGTAGAAGAGACACACAGAAGCCACTTTCAGACTTACTTTCAGATAGCATTCACTAGTTCTCTGAGTTAGATATTTAATTAGTGCGCCACCATTTTGTCCTTGTGCCGAACTTGGCTCAGTAAATATCTACATATAACATTTTATAAGCATTACTGTCTATATAAACTTGTTAGCAAAGAATTGTTGGAGAATATTAGATCATATTTTTCAGTGTTATATGAAACTGGCACCTCTTTTTTCCCATATATCATGGCAGATTTTGTTAAGGGTTGTATTTTCTTGATGGCATTTTCATTCACATTTTTAACGTATTTCCCGGTATTTCTTAAAACTGACTCCTCTTTTTTCCTATATATCATAGTATTTTTTTCGTAAGGCTTGTATTTTCTGGATTTCACATGATATTTTCATTCACATTTTTTAACGTATTTCCCGGTATATTTTTAAAACAGAATCCTCTTTTTTCACATATATCATTGAAGATTTTTAAGGTTTGTATGTTAATTTCAGATGGTAGCATTGACATTTTCCAACGTATTTCAGTGAAATTCTCTTTCCAAATTAATTATACGTTACAGTTTACGGATATAGTTCATTATACGGATAAATCCGTCAGTTTGTACTGAAGCCAGGACGATTTCTGAGAATTTAGTATTTTAATTTATATTAATAACTTCATCGCATTGTATAACTAAATTTATTCGTTTTCTTTAAGAAATTAATTTAAATTAATAGATTCATCACACTGCTATTTAGAAAATTTAAACTTTAATGCGGTCGCGGAGAACGTATGATTATTTATAAGCAACAAATATGTATCGATAAAATCCGGCACTCGTCTCGAACAACCTGAAATATCTTTTTATCACACGAGAACTAATTTTGAAAAGCTGGGATTCAGCAAAAGCTGAAGAGGCCAGTTCCAATCATTGTGACTATGAATGTAAAATATTACTATTATCTGCAAAAGGTCTGGTGTATGACGATGAAATACATTTGACACCAAGGCCTCTGATGGGAGATTAGAGGTTTTGAAGGGCTTGGTACTACGTTTCAATTGCCGTTGTTTCCAGATCCACTCTGATCCGAAGTCGCAGATTTTGCTATGGTTCCAGCTATGGGTAAATAGTTAACCATAAAAAAGAATATGAAAGTATAAAAGTAAAATGTTATAGTAAAATAACCAGCAATATATATTTATAGTAAAATGAAAACAGTAAATTTTATCTATGTTTGATAGATGGTAGTTGCGTTCATAATATTCAGAATTCGGCATTGAACAAGCTATAAAATTTGATATGCCGCTAAACAAAATCAACTACACAACCAACACGAATGAACGCTTTCATGATATTAATCCAAACACCATCATAAAACTTCTTACAAAAATCCACTGCATTCCAAAATATAACTTCAACTAAACTCCAACACACATATCGCTTCTAGTAATTATGTCCACGCAAACCTCTATGTGAACATAAGATGAATATCTACCATATACCCAATTGCGAAAGCAGAGTAACTTATATATTTGTTGTGGGGAGTTACCCACTTAATAATAGACTCTTCTTTGCCGATATTAACCGAGAGCTAATTACTCTCGAGGACAAAACCGGGGCGACAGAGACAGAGACACTGGTTTTCAGTACGACTTAAGTTCAGCTCAGCCTCGTCTGTCTGTCTGTGGGTCACTTGTCGCCAAGTTATTATTACACTTTCTCTTTGCATCTCTTTGTATCTCTTGTTGACGTAATATATGTTCTTGACCTACCACTGTGTTAACTCATTATTTTATGGTCCCATACCAGGTCCATATCAAGTGGCGACGAAGATGAGATTCGAACTCACCCGGGGAAACCCCAATGACTTAGCAAGAACAAGTCTTTAAAAAGGCCGAGGAACGGCAAAATCAAATTGAAGAGTTACTTATTAAATTATTAAATAGTAAACAAACTGAGAACGATACTGCTTTTCCCCAGGGCACTATCTGGAGTACTATGGAAACTTTTGAGTATAGTACCTGAAGACAAAAAACCTTTAATGCTTTTTATAAGCGGTACGATGATTTATTTAACGTCGACTGGCCAAATTCCAAGAAAGTGCGTTTATTAATAAGGAAGTTGGGTCCAGCAGAGCAGAGCAGGTTTGTTGATTTTATCCTCCCCAAAAATACAACAGACCTGGAATTCTCAGAAACAGTCAAGCTACTGTCGGAATTATTTGGGCCGAACACATCACTTTTCTTAAAAGATGGAAGTGCCTAAAGTTATTCAAAGATGATCAGCAGGACTGTTTAACATTTGCCGCTACGGCAAATAGATATTGTAACGATTTCAAACTAGCGGAATTATCTGCTGACGACTTTAAGTGTCTAATGTTTGCTCAAGGTCTGGTCTCAGCCGGACACGCTGAAGTTAGACGTCGAGTGCTAACAAAAATAGAAAATGAGTCGGGTTTAACCCTTCAAAAATTAGCAGAAGTCTGCCATAGGGTCGTATTCGTAAAAAGTGACTCTAGGAATATCGAGGAGTCGGGAGTCGCTCATACAAAAAAATTTATGAACAGATCAAAATGCCACTCCCCGGAAAGAGAGAAAAGAAATTATCGTGAAAAGCATATTATGAGACAAGAAAATTCACCACCAGATCCGTGTTACATTTGCGGAAAATTACACTAAATGAGGTTTTGCCCGTCCAGTAAGAAAAAGATCTGTCATAATTGCGGTAAAGCTGGTCATATAACATCAAGTTGCTGGTATGCGAAAAAATCCAGAAGAACAAAAAAAAGACAGAGACAGTCAAGCGATAAGGAAGATGGAAATTTGCGCAAATATGTAATCGTGCAAATATTAAATAAAACAAATTAAATTCCAGCTAGACAGTGGATCTAACCTGACGACCATAAATTTGCATACGTGGAGGCGACTGAAAAAACAACTTTATTGAGAACTAAAAAAACGGCACGCTCTGTAACAGTTGAAAAATAAACATTTTAGGGTAAGTATTTTTCGCTGTAACATTAAATGTAACAACTAAAAAATTGAAACCATTCTCCTTCTTCTTCTATGTGGCCTGTCCCTTCAGGACGTAGGCGATCATGGCTCTCCACGTCTCCCTATCCCTTGTGGCTCTTAGTATGTTTGCTCCTGTTGCTCGTGGCAACCCCCGTTCCGTCATCCACCTGATCAGTCCCAGCAAATATGTTATCCGCTGCCTTCCTCTGTCTCTCCTTCCTTCTATCTGTCCAGTCAGTATCAGGTTCTCCAGGCTCTCCTTCCTCATTGCATGTCCCAGGAACTTCAGTTGTCTCTTCCTGATGCTCAGCATCAATTTCCTTTTTGTTGCCATTCTTTCTAACACCTCGTCGTTGCTTGTATGCTCAGTCCACGATATCCGTAGCATCCTTCTGTAGAACCACATTTCGGCCGCTTCCAGTTTTGTCCTCATTTTCGATGATATTGACCAGCATTCACAGCCGTATTGAAGAACTGACATCACGTAGCAGTCTAGAACTCTTTTCTTCGTTTCTATTGAGATCTTCCTGTGTGTTAGTATTTTGCTCATCTTCTGGAACGCGTCCTTTGCCATGCCAATTCGCATTCGGATCTCCGTGTCGCACTTTCCATATGTGATGAAAAATACTGAAAATTTGTTCGGTACAGATTGTATTGAAAAGTTCAATTTGTGGGACTGTCCAATGAGTATGTTCCCTTCACAAAATAGAAACTACAATGTCCAACATTGAAGAACTGAAACTGGAACTAAAGGAAAAATTCCCGGAGGTTTTTTTCAGGCGGCTTAGGGAAATGCATTAAAATTAAAGCTCAATTCAAGTTAAGTGATAATTCACAGCCCGTTTTCAAAAAGAGGAACGTTCAGTTTGCAGCGGCAAACTAAATAGACGAAGAATTAGACAGATTATTAAATGCAGGTATCCTGTCTAAAATTGATCTTTCGGTATGGGCTGCTCCTGTGGTATACGTTAAGATGAAGTCAAGTCAAATCAGAGTATGCGCTCATTTTTCGACGGGTTTGAACGCCTCGTTAAAAGACCATCATTATCCTCTACCTAGCCGCGAAGAAATATTCAACAAATTAACGGGGGCAACATTTTTTCAAATGTCAATTTATCAGACGCTTACCTACAAATTCAGGTTGACGAAGAATGCTTCAAACTGCTATGTATAAATTCACATAGAGGTCTGTATAAATTTAATAAATTAGCTTTTGGGGCCAAGGTCGCGCCTGCTATTTTTCAACAGGTCATGGGCACCATGCTGGGCAACCTTGATTTCGCAACTGCCTATCTAGTTACGAGTGAATTAGTGAAAGACCATAGAAAGCATATAATAAGCGTATTCGATAAAATCCAGGAATATGGTTTTAAAGTTAAAGAAGCTAAGTGAGAATTTTATTTAACCCAAATAAAGTATTTAGGACACATTATTGATAAAGACGGTCGAGGACCGGATCCTGATAGGGCTACGGCGATTAAAGACATACCAGCCCCGGATAACGTCCAAGCACTGCAAAGATTTTTAGGTCTAGCAAATTTCTATCAAGTATTCATAAATAACATGCATAACTTGAGAGCTCTGTTAAATGATCTTTTATAAAAAGATAAAATCTGGAATTTTGATACCAGAGTCTCAATCAGCATTCGAGAAAATAAAAGATACACTAACGTCAGACCTTTCCCGCACCCACTATAACCCAATATTGGATATTATAGTAGCGAGTGATGCCAGCTCTTATGGCATTGGCGCCTGTATATTACATAAACTTCCGGACGGAACGAGAAAACCGATAGCGCATGCTTCCCGATCTTTGCTGCCGGCAGAAAGGCAGTAATTACAGATCTAAAAAAAGAAGCATTAAGTATAATATTTGCTGTGACCAAATTCCACAGATATATGCATGGCAGACATTTTACTCTACAAACCGACCACAAACCGCTGCTGACGATATATGGAAGTAAAAAAGGATTGCTGGTGTACACCGCTAACAGATTCATTCGACGGGGAACAAGATTGTTGAAATACAATTTCAATATCGAGTATTTGTCTTCCAAAAATATTTGCCACACTGACGGATTATCCAAACTCGTTCCTAAAAATAAAGAGTTTTTCGAAGTCTCGATAATCGCAAAATTTAGAACGGATGGCGAAATAAAAAACATGATCGCCAACACCATAAGAGAGCTCCCAGTTACATTATCCGACATTGAAAGGGAGGCTCTGAAAGACAAGTTCATTACCTCTATTAAGAATAAAATTTACAAAAAATTCTCAAGTGAGCTTGAGGTTTTTTTCTCTTTGGATGAGGTACTATTATACAATGAAAGAGTGGTGATACCATGAAGTTTACAAAAGAAAATCCTTCGAGCTTTTCATACGGGACAACCTGGAAAAAACCGAACTAAAATCCTCATGCAATGTTATGTCTACTGGCCTAACATGGACAGAGATTTCACAGACATGATTGACGCATGCAAAGGGTGCGCGTTTGTTGCTAAAGCTCCACCAGTTACGTGCAAGCCTTGTTCGAAGACGGACCAGCCATGGCAGAGGATACCTGTCGATTTCGCAGGACCATTAGAGGATCACTATTACCTCATAGTCGTAGACAGCCACACTAAATGGCCGGAAGACTTCAGATGTAAAAGACAAACCAGAGGATGCACGGTAGCTTTTCTGCATGAACTGTTTGCACGTTTCGGATTTGTGGGCTGCGTAGTAACTGATAACATCTTGCGAATTCAAACAATTCTGCGAAACGTTTCAAGTGAACCTTTTCAGGACTCCACAATATCACCCTAGGTCCAATGAGCAAGCGGAACGTTTCATTGACACATTGAAACGAGCACTTAAGAAAAGACAGGGCACACCTACTGAGAAGGCGCTGCAACAGTTTCTGCAGGTGTATAGAATTACTCCAAATCCCAATACATCAGCGGGATTTTCACCGGCAGAATCAATGTTTCCGAGAAAAATCAGATCCGTTTTCGACAAGCTTATCCCCAAGCAAGCTAAATTCAAAAAGACAATCACACTTCCCAGAAAACGTTACTCTTGTGGCGAAGAAGTACTTTTCAAAGTAAACAAAAATAACATAACATTTTTGGAAGTCAGCACTGTAAAACAAAGAGTGGGAGACCTGGTCTACATGATACAAGGTCCCAAGAATATACATAAGCGCCGCCAAAATCAAATAAGGAAATGTCAGACAATTGACATAAATAATTCCCCAATGTCAAATGAAGAGCCTATAGATATCATCTTCGAGAATTTCTACCTCGAGGGACCCCAAGCTTCACCCGAATTAAGGCAAACTAGTAGGAAAATGAAGTTCACGGATCCTTTGATCATCAACCCTCAACGAAAACATTATTAAACAGTTTTTCGTGGGGAAAAGCTCTTGGTAGCGGGGTGTTGTGGGGAGTTACCCATTTAATAATGGACTTTCTTTGCCTATATTAACCGAGAGTTAATCACTCTCGAGGACGAAGCCGGGGCGACAGAGGCACTGGTTTCTAGTACGACTTCAGTTCAGCTCAGCCAAGTCCGTCTGTCTGTCGGACACTTGTAGCCAAGCTATTATTACTTTTTCTCTTTGTATCTATTTTGTATCTGTTTGTATCTCTTGATGACACAATATATGTTCTTGACCTACCACCATGTTGACTTATTATTTTATGGTCCCATACCGGGTCCATATCTATATTATATGACCCATTACGTGTTGATATGCTGTTAAACAAACAAATAAAAGATAAAAGCCGAGGTAGATAAGCACGCTGCCCCTGTGACCAGCGTTGCAATTTCTTAATCCAGTCAGTGAAGTGCCATGCGTGATACACGCTTGGGCGGTCATGACAGACTGGGCAGAAGATTATCCCACAGTAGGTTGCCATTACATTTTGTGGTTGACTGTTGCCAAACAAGGCTATAGAACCCAGTTCGTTCTGTTATTTAACCCATAAATGGAGGTGAAGATGCTGATTAATATCTTTCCTAAGGGTATTTGTGCGTAAGTGAATGCAAATAATTCAACTGGAATTCGAACTCGACTACCCAATTTCTCGTTCTGAGCCGATATCCACTGCACTTTTCAAAGGTGCCACACGCTGGGATCCACTCTAGAAGTCACCTTCCTGACAATTCGGGCATGGTGAGATTCGAACCCGTGCTTCATGGACAGAAAGCGAACGTTCTAATATACATATATACACACCCTAGACTCTCCTGTGGTGAAGGCTTGTCATGAACCAACCAATTTTTGGAAGACCCGAATACAGAGAACTGGTATGGCTCAAGTTTTGACAAATGACCAAAATATTGTTCTTCTCCTAGACTATTAGTCACCCAACACTATAGAGCCCAGTCTATCTTAACTGTAAGGAGAAGAGATAGATTCATCCATTTTATAAAGGGAAAACGTATTAGCACGTAAGTGAATGTAAAAAAAAGTCAACTGGAATTCGAACTCGACTCTCCGATTACGCAATTTTAGCCAAACATTAGCTCGATGATGATATATATATAAACTTGCGAATTACATTCTTTGTTTTCTAAATGAGGACTATAATTTTAGCTATAATATTTATTCAATTTTTGCATTTATAACAGAGTTTAGCTTTTTAAATTGTGTAGTGTTCTACCAAAACTGTCAACAAACTAAAAATACGAACAAATCTGATCTTCCCTACTTAGTAATGAGATATCTGCTTGTTATGATAGCACGAGATATGTTCGGTTATTAGTCCCAAGTAATTTTATCCGTTGATATAACAACGCAGTATTTTGTTACTAATTAGGTACGATCAGGCTGTCCTACTGATAAATATATCAGATTGGGTTGTGCTTCATATTATAGGACAAAAATGGATTGACTTAAGAATTACAGGTAAAAAGTCAAATATTTCTAGAAATCCGTTATTTTTGCTGGAAATGTGTATGAATTTACTCCAGCCACAAGATTAGCAACTGGGTCCCATCCTTTTACTGCGGAACCAATAAAATATAAATTCAAATTCTATTCCATCAGTTTGTTTCCTCGTACTTCCAGCTTGTGAAATCCTTTCCGTTTACTTGCTTCCTCGACAGTTACAATCGCCAAGAATTTGAAAGTAATGTAAACAGTCATCTCCTATCTCACTAACCTGCATCCTCGCTCTCATGCTCCTTTCTCCATCCACTTCACTCTCACAAGTATTCTCATCCATTCTCTTACCCATTTCTTGACACTCCCTATAACCTGTCACTCTTTCTCGTGGCGATCAGTCAGTCAGTCAGTTACGTGCCATACTTGATACACGCTTGGGCAATCATGTCTCAAAAGAGACATGACTGACTGGGCAGAATATTATCCCGCAGTAGGTTGCCATTGCTTTTTGCAGGAGACTGCTTGCCGACCAAGGCTATAAAACCCAATCTGTCCTATTATTTAACCCATATCTGGAGGGAAGAAACGGAATTAATACCTTTCCCAAGGGTATTTGCGCGTAAATTCAACTGGAATTCGAACTCAGCAACCCGATTTCTCGTTCCGAGCCGATATCCACTGCGCCACAACGCACATCCGCTTGTTGGGGATATGATTATAAAAAAAATTGCATTTACATAGGTTTATATATCAGAAAATTCAATTTTTCTTTCTACAAAGGAGAGGCTTCTTTCATTTTTAGCAATATTTTCATTTATTTATTTTAAATCTCTTTGTCTCTTCGGTCTCTGAAAATATCTCCAATCTTTTGCTGGAATCGAGCACACCGAAACAAATGAAGGAGTCGAAATAGGCTAGATGCGTAATTCTTAATTTATGTCCACGATTTTAATGCGTAAAGACTCTTCCTAAGATACTAAGATTTTTAAAGTCCTTAATGTAATACTATTTATAAAATACATTTACATGTGTTTAAAAATAATTCCTGCTTCTTAATGTGCGCGAAAATGCTTCGGTTTTATTTTTAGATGGATAAAAGCTTTTCTCGTGACTCGATGAGTATGTTTAGGTGAATTTAAAAAAGAAAATAGGGGTTCTTTCTATTTCTCGTAAATAAAATCAGAAATGAAGTAGAAATGAGGTTTCATGTTTTCTTTTAAGCGTCATATTTGGAAGACATGTTGTCACGAATTCAATCTTAAGAAAGAAGCCATAGATATCATGACAAAACAATATTCCTTATTATCTGTGTGTTTTTTTTTCCTTTTATCCGGTCAGTTTGTTATTCCGTTTAATACTGTACCAAATACTAGGGTTCTTTTAATTTACCGATATTCGCATAAGTCAAACTTGATGATCTACACATACATCGTTAATGCGAACTTACATGATTTCTACATTCCTCTATGGTAGAAAGATGCCGATAAAGAAAAGGAATTTATATTACACGAGTGTGGCCCGTATCGTAAAAATAACAAAAATATATCGATAAGTCGTCTTATCGACAGCAACATATATATTGATGTACCTAATACTTAGCGGCATACATTAAGAAAACAAAAATAATTCAGAAACCCCCAACGAGCATAACAGGAGAAATATATATATATATATATATATATATATATATATATATATAATTCCCAAGCAAAAATGAATTACTGAATGAAAGAACGCAAATCATGACTAACAGTAACCACACCATAAAATAGCTATTAAATTCATACAAGCATGGATGAAAGCGTTATCAGTTATTCTAATTTAAAAAATTGCGCGTTCAAAAATTCCCCGTTACGTGAGCGTTCAAACAAATCCCCGTTAAGTGAACGTTCTTAAAAAAAACGGTACAATGAATTATTGCAAATTGCCTGAAGACACCACATGATAGAAACCTAGGTCGCGTAATAACTTGTTTAAAAATGATTATATATATATGAATAGAATAAGTAAAGAACAGGTTGGAAAAAGTGTCTTTAACATGCTTCATTTTACCAAGATTCTTCTTTTAAAAAATCTCTGAAGAAAATTGTTAAAGTGAAACATGTTAGAATGAAGTTACTTTTTTTCCTGATCTTGCTTATTCTATTCATCCTGTCGAAATTCGATCCATTTATTCAACGTATATATATATATATATATATATATATATATATATATATATATATCAGGCTTTAACACGTGCATGGATAATTTTGGATAATTTTCACGTTCTAATGAACGCTAGAAAATTGTCAACCGTTATATTTGAAGCAGGAAAAAATGCACAGTAAATTTTAGCAACACAATCTTCCGGTTACATTTGTTACCATAACTCACACCCCTGAAGATGGTCTCGGAAAGAGGTTGAAAGTACTTGGGTACCTTAAAAAATTAATGAAAATAACATCTGTCAACGTTACAGATCATTTCTGACATCTTTTGATTATAATACGCGAAAGATTATCTGTGAGTATGAACGGATTTTATTAAAAATAAGTAAACATGAGGTTTGCAATTTATTTAATCTGACATGTTTAAAAGAAAATTTGTTGCCTAAATACACAAATATATACGCACACACACAACGGTCTTAATTATAACAGACAGGATACCC
Organism: Ascarosepion bandense; assembly: GCA_037127315.1. Taxonomy (NCBI): domain Eukaryota; kingdom Metazoa; phylum Mollusca; class Cephalopoda; order Sepiida; family Sepiidae; genus Ascarosepion; species Ascarosepion bandense. The sequence goes on from JBBBDQ010000776.1 coordinate 860,558, forward strand.
ACGGGACCAAAAGACACTTCACTTTGCATCCGGGTAGGGGATAGGTATTGATGTGAGCGTAACTCAGTGGTTTTTCCTTCATGTATTGTTTCCCTACAGTGCGTAGGCGATCGTGGCTCCCCACATCTTCCTCTTAATAAATTTTGTTCTTTTGTTATTTCTTCCAAGCCCTGTTCTACTAACCCTTTACTCAAACCATCCAAGCATGTTACGCGCTGATTTCCTCTGTCTCTTATTTTTCTAAATCCATCCTGTGAGTATCAAATTTACTAAGTCCTCCTTCCTCATTACGTATCCTAGAAATTATATAACTGCAAATACTAACTTTCATACATACTGGCGTCAATTTTTCTTTTATGTGCCGTATTTTTCAGACGTTAACGATCGTGACCCTCCACATCATCCTATCCCTTATAGCTCTTAATATTTTTTTATCTTTCTGTTATTTCTCCCAAGCACTGTTCTATGATACATTGGCTCAAGTTTGCTACGCGTTGCTGTCTTCTGTTTCTTGTATTCTTCATGTGTCCCATGAATATTATATTTTCCAAGCCCTCCTTCCTCATTACGTATCACAGAAATTTTATCTGCCTGTTTCTGATATTAAGTATAAGTTTTCTTTTGCTTTTCACCTTTTCCAAAACCTCGTCGTTGGTCAATAGTATTTTCATCATCTTTTTGTAGAACCAGAATTCTGTTCCTTCAAGCCTCTTCTTCATCGTTGAAGAGTTTGTCCAGTATTCGCTGCCATACAGGAGAACAGATATAAAATAACAGTTCAGCAGTTTGTTTGTTTTGTTTCTAACGAACAATTCCCTGGCATTAAAATGGTTTTATTAGATTTTAGTATACCCGATTTGTAATTTTAATGTAGGGCTCATCCTTTTACTAGTGAGTTCGAATTCTAGGCTAAGTATTTAAGTTCATTTTGCGCAAATAAATTTCGAAATGTATAAATGAATATCTCTAGACATCTAGAAGATAATAGCAGGGTAGACTGGCCTCTCTAAGCTTGGGTGTCAATTAGACTTCCTACTCCATCATTTGGATTACTGTCAAAATCATAAAGCGGTAACTACGTTAATTTTAAACTGCATAAACTTTTTTTCTTGCCTGTATAAGATGCGTTGCGCCATAACTGCATATAGTTTTGAATTGAGTGTGCGTTGCCAACCACGTCTAGAGAACCCAGTCTGCTATGAAGTTTAACCCATAACTGCGGGGAAGCAGAGATGAATTCATACTGTTTTTCATGGTTTGCTTGTGAAAGGGAAATATAACGGAAGAACAATTCAAATGCATTACTGACCAAAAGAGGAAAGGTTTACGCTAGTTTACGACTGTCGTAAATGGTGGCATTTGGGTTAAAGGAAGCGTGAGGTGAAGTGAAGTGTTGCTTGTTATGTCTTGCCTAAAAGTTTTATTTAATATGTCAAGTTCTATATCAAAATAATCTAAGTAATTTGTTTAATTCAGTCTAGATGTTTGCAAAGAAGATTATTACACTTATCTAGCTCGGTTAAAGTATAGTATCGGCTCAATACTTTCACATCTGCGCTGGAATGATTTTGGCTTTTCGACTGAGATATATACATAATGATATTCAACGAAAAATAATATAAAAAAAAACAAGAGAAAAGAAAAGAGTAAAAAGTTGGTGTGAAAGTAGAGAGATCAGAGATAAAAAAAAACAAACTAGCGATCCGAGTATTGTGTCCAGTTCTATAGCCATCCATGTTGAGCTGGAGTCACTATGCGCTTTCCGTTCAAGGTACATATATGATTTGTCAAAATAAATTATATAGATCATAGCAAAGGAAACAGAAAATATAAAACATTGTCGCTTTCTCCATTCCGTTTCTGCGTATATAACTAACTAGCAGTATAGCCCGATGTTGCTCGGGTGTAATGAGAGCTTTAAAACTAATCCATGGTCCTGGAGCTCAGACTCAGCCTAAAGAATATTTGTGTGAAGATTGGTGAGAATCGGATAAAAATTGTGGATTTGTATAAAGGACATACAGACAGATAAACAGACACACACACAAGCATTTTGCCTTTTATATATATATATTATCGATTTTCTGCACTATTGTAAGAACTGCAACCTTAAAACTTCTGAATATCGTTTCTAATGTATTTTCTATGAGTATCAAATTTGATTAAAATCGGACCACTCCTTCTATAACCTGATTTTTTCGATTATCGATTTTCGATATTTATCGGAGGAACCTTGACACAAAACCCAGCTATGAGCACTCGCAGATACTTATAGTACAACTGTGTAAATTGTCAAGAAAATCGGTTCAGCCGTTTCGGAGTCTATAGGTAACGGACACACACAGAGACACACACAGACAAAGTTCCATTTATAAATAAGTTTAGATATATGTTTGCGTAACGCTTACGTATCAACATGAAAATGCAACGATGACTGTGAGGGATTCAAGAGAGAATGAGAATAAACAGATATGGAACGAATTATTTTCCAAACTTTAACCCCTTTCGCAAGGGACTAAACGTTGCAAGACCAGCACAGCTTTTGTGCTATTTCCGTAGAAAATGTTCATGCGAAGTACATTCCTTGGTACCATCAGTTTCAGCCTTCACAGCTAAGACCCGTCATTGTAGCGTACCAACCTCATTCTCTTCATATTCCATTGATGAGAAATACGTTCTACTCGAGAAGCTCATTCCCAACGACCGGTCCCTCTCTTAGTATGTTCAAGAATAGTGTCACACATATCTCCACAAAATGAACTTCTTAAACTGTGACCCTAAAGTAGCTCCTAAGCTTCGTAAAGGGCGAATATCATTGTTAAAAAAATGTCTGTTTAGTTAATACTGAAAATACTTCGTACATCAAACTTTATTTAAAACTGATCTTATATTTGAAAAACGTTTTTTTTTTGTTTGTTTTTTTACCGGTTCTTCAAAGACGATTTTACAAAAATGGGAAATCAAATAACTCAGGGATTGAAATAAGAATGCGAGGAGGTTGAATAACAAAGGGGATAAGATTTAAAAACAAAGTACATTCAAAAGTACATTCATTAGATGTGAAGAACTCGGTCGAACATTATGAATGCACAGTTCACAAAGCAGGCTCAGTGTCACGACCAAGTAAGTAAACCCATCAGAAAGAGTATCAATTCAGCCATTCACAGTAAATTTATCGCCGAGTGTTTGCCCATGTTAATGCCATGTCATTTCAAAGCAGCACAACCGGTGATAAAGTTCAGAGGAAAAGTAATATACTCGTATATCTGTCTATCTTAGTTATCATTTATCTTAGCCAATCTATCTATCTATTATTTTCATATTGTTCAATGTATTTATATCCGTTGATATCTATCTATATATCTGTCTGTCAATCTATCTATCTATCTATCTATCTATAACAGTTTCTTCATTATCTTAAGAATCGCAATCGACATTTGCCGAGTTATCTATAAATATTAGCTCCATTATCTATCTATCTATCTATCTATCTATATATATATATATATATATATATATATATAAACTTTATATTTGCAGAGTTATCTATCTTAGCCTTGATATCTATCTATATATTCATCTATCTCAGACTCTGTATTTACCTCTCTATCTACGTTATACCCGTAATCTATCTATCTATCTATCTTAGCCTCGTTGATATTCTATATCAATTTACCTACCTATATATTTGAGGGTCTATTAATTTCGTTATCTATCTATCTATCTATCTATCTATCTATTATAAAGTGTAATTCCTCAGATCTATATGATAATAATATTACAAAATCTTACTTTTGTTTTTCCATGTCTTTGAGATACTGATCTATTTTGGAAGCTGTTCGCAGCCAACGTCAACATGAGATAATGGAATCCATTCTGATAGTCCTCGCCGGAAGTACGTACGTTTTATTGGAGTTCGCGGTAAATGTAAACTCACTAATCAACAAAAAATCCGGATATTTTTAAATGTAAAAACAAACATATATCATTACTGTTAAGAAAAAATGTACTTATCTGCCTACACTCGAAGAAGCAGACAAAGATGCACATATAATGCAGAGAGAGTTAGAGAAATAGAATGAGTTTGAGAATGAGTAAGTTAGGGAGAAATAAAAAAGAAAAAAGAGTGAGATAGAGAAAGGTATATATATATATATATATATATATATATATATATATCCCTTTTTCTATCTCACTCTTTTTCTTTTTTTATTTCTTTTTTATTTTATATATATATATATATATATATATATACATACTAATCCAAAAGAATAAGAATATATATAATATATATAGAATAACGAAGATAAGCATTGCAACGTTCAAAACTTTAATTTAAAATAGTGCTCCATAAAAAATAGAGCAATGAATATTTATTAATAACTTAAGAACCTGTACAAACTGCAAACTACTACAAAATTGTACATTTTGTTTAGACATTGAAAGAACGGTGTCTCATCAGCTAGTAAATAATGACGACAACAAACATTTTATTGAAATTTAAAAAGAAACACCACTTCCTTTAAAGTTGGTATTTTTTATTGTATGAGGTAACAAGATATTAAAAAGTGGGGGGAAAAGAAAGAGGGTAGAAAAGCTGAGAAAATAAGATGAAAAATCAACAAACAATTAGAGGAAAGGCAAAGATATAGGGAAAATAGAAAGTAAAGAGTAATATAACTGAGAAAGAATTGAGAGAAAGGAGCCAATGGAAATGGCTAAGAGAGAGAATATTCAAGTTTTAACCGGAACTGAATTGTAGATTAATATTAATAGTGGTTGCATAGTGGTGTATGGGCTCAAATCTTTTGCCATTAAAAAAAAAGAGTTATACTTCTTTAAAGTAAAAAAAAAGAAAAAGAATAAAGAAAGATACAAAATGAATAGTAGGAGAAGAGATAAATAAAATGGGAAAAGTGAGAAAAATTATAGAGGGAAGAAAGGAGAGAAACAATAGAGACGCCTAAGAATGAGAAATTTTTAAACTATGGCCAGAAGTGAATTGCAGACAAATATAGACATCGGTTACATTGTTTCAAGCTAAATCCTTTGGCATAAAAAATGATGAAATCACATACACAAATAGACAAATTATTAATAAAACGTAAATTGGAAGATATTTAAAAATATAACACGAATATACATATTCCTCAGTCCTAAATTGGAGAAATAATAGAAAAGAAATTAAATTTAAAATTTTAATTTTACATTAAAAATGAAATTAAATGTAATTAAATTAAGATCAATATTAAAATTAAAATTAAATTTTAAGCCAATAAATAGATCACAATTTGTAATAGAAAATAAAGATAAAATAACATAAGTGCTATCATATAGTTAAAATGAATTATCAAGATAATAAGGTTAAAAACTGTAAAATGATTACAATTGCTATATTTTCATACGTTAGAGTTAGTAATTCAAGGTTGATTGAAGGGTTACTTCCTTAATATGTTTACAATTTTTTTTTAATCATATCACCCCGAGCAAGGCGGTAACGTCATTGAAGCGCAGGGGGCTACGTAGGAATGAAAAGATTGGAAAAGAGAAAGCCGGAAACCACATCCTAAACAAGGAACAAGGGATGAGCCTCTTCACCTGTTCAAAAGACATGGGTGGAGTGTGAACCGGGCGATAGTTTAGTCTATCTACTCCATATGCCTTTGATTTAGTAATGTGTAACTTTTCATGTTTCATAGTTTTTTTAATTGTTTTTTAATAAAACGTTCACTACTTTCATTATTAACTAGCTGATGTGACATTGTTCTTTCAATATCGATGCAAAATGCTTACGTTTGTAGTAGTTTGTAGTTTGTACATGTTCTAAAGTAATCACAGAAATAAATCTATATTGCAATAAATAGCTTATTCTTCTATTTAGTCACAATATAACTTTTAGAAAATTTGGCTTAGCAGTTACCTTTTCCCTCCTACCTCCCACTACCATAGAAGAAATTACTACTAAGATTCCGCTACCTTAACCCTATAATAGCCAATATTCCTCAACCCTTTCCGTTACTAAACCAAACGTCTGTCATTAGAAGTTTTTATCTTTCTTTATTTAAATGGGGTTGGCAATATATGTCCTAATCTGACATGTTGAAAATGGTTAATTCCCCTCTACATTTTATCAGAATTTACATATTGTCAAAATATTTATGTCGATATTCTATCTAAAATGACGGCAACATATATATTGATGTACGTACTATTTAGTATCTGACCTACTTTCTTCCAGAAACATTAATTAAGGCACAAAGGGCGTAGTGATTTTAATCCTTTCAACAAATTGATATGTCCCGCGAAATGGATATATATATTATTTGAAGTAGCTAAGCAGTTTTGGCAAATGCAACCGGGTAGAACAATCTATTAAATAGACGTAATGGACCGGTACTCGTCGTAGTCGTATGCAGTATGCTGAGACTTAGGCGTAGTCAACAGACGTAGACCAATAGCCGTAGACATATATCAGTATTCGCTTTAGTCTGTATTCATGGCTGACACCAGCCAATCATATTACTGTGAGGGGAAACCAAAATGTATGCATATTCATTACATCACAAATGAAAGGCGATAAATCCACTGAGTGTTACTGAGTTCGAAGTACGAGATCTGTTAAAAACTGTATAATTAATGGTGCTATAAAAGTATACAACAACATATAGCAGTTCGGTATTTAATCTCCTTCTAAGTAGCCCCATTCTAAAGTCACACACCTCATCCAAGGTCTTTTTTTATTGATAGAAAAATTCCTGGATATTCTTTTTCATTGGTTTTCCTCGATGTCGTGAAATCTTGTAACCTTAAGTGGAATTTGATTTTGAAGACTAAAACTCACAAGGACAGAGATCTGGGAAATATCGTGAATTGTCGGACCTGAGTTACGTTGTATTCGGCCAAAAACTAGTGCACAAGACAAAATCAATGACGGATGATCTGTGGTGGGGTGAGACGACCACACTCTACACACTTTCTTTCCAAGAACTGCTATAAACGAGGGAACGGTTTCAGAATTTCATAACTTAGTGTTTGCACGAAAGTGTTCAACGTCCGTCTGTGTCGAGCTGCTATGCGCTGCGTGTTTTACACCCGTTAATATTGCAAATGTCCCGATATATTTTGATCAGACATCGTACTATAGAAGAAAACATATAATGAAGAACAGAAATTAAAAAAGCATAAGATAACGATTGACATTGTACTTGAATTGTGAAAGAACAAAGCTGACTTGGGAGCGTTAAGCCGTTGAGGAGATTTTCGCTGGCGAGAAATTTGAGAGAAAAAAATAAAACACTTGGTTATATTTCTACATCTTAACTTTAAGATGATGATATCTTTCCGTCAATATGTTAGTACACTTCATTCTTAAAATCTAGGTTCAAAAAGGGAAAAAACATCGAAACACTTATGAACAAATACATGGGAATCACACGGATAAAATGCCTTACTGTAGTGAGAAGGTAACTTAAGTCGATATCCCGGGTCAGTATTATATAACATTACAGATTCTTTTTTGAATTCCATAAAGAATGTGTAAATAAATATATAAAAGAAGCGCCAGGCTATAAGTAAGGGCATTTCCAAAATGTTTAGTCCTCATACGCCAATTCGGTCGTGTTTCAATCCTGGGTTAAAAAGCAATCGGCTGTCTAACCGTATTGATAAGCTGTGATACAGCGAAACAGATCTGTCTGTGTATATATATATATATATATATATATATATATATATATATGTATGTGTGTGTGTGTGTGTGTGTCGAAAATTCAGATAGAACAGAATGAAAAGGCAAAAGGAAAACTTAGAGGAGCAGACGCGTTTTGTCCCCTGAGCAACTTTATCAAGGCAAATTTCTCAGTGTACTTAACTGCATTTCTTTTTGTTAAGTGGATTGTTGCAGTTTGTGATGTTTTTCATTAATTTTCCTTATTATTTTGCATGTTTTATTTTTTATAATCATATCGCCCAAAGCAAGGCATTTTACTGATACGTTTTTGCAGGGGGTTACACAGAAGGAAAATTAAGAGAAAGAGTGACAGGTTACAGTGGGTGTCAGGAAGTGGGTAAGAGAAAAATGAGAATACTGATGACAGTGAAATGGTCGAAGAAAGGAACATGAGAGAGTGGATGCAGGTTAGTGAGATAGGAGATGACTATTGACTTTACATTTAAATGTTCTGAAGATTATAGCTGTCGGGGAAGAAAGTAAATGGAAAGGAATTCCACAGGCGGAAAGTGCGAGAAAAGAAGCTGTTGAAGTAGAATTTGCGTTTACATTTTATTGGTTTCACAATAAAAGGGTGTAACCTAGTTGCTAATCTTGTGCTAATTAAGCAACATTGTGACGGTTAAGAAAGTGAATGTATCTGAGCTGCTAAGTCGGGATTGATCACATTACAGATTCTCCATTTGATTTTGTCAAGGACATCTAGGTGGATAGCAGGAGTACTCGATCAGATTTGGCATCAGTATTCAATGCACGTGCGGATGGTAGATTTATATATGTGCAGGATTGTTTCAGACGGGAAAAATTCCTAGCCCTACACAGAAAACCAACTTTCTTAGCAGCGGATTTAGGTATGGATTCTATATAGGTAATTTCATTTGAGGTCTGTTGTGAGAGTTAACCCGAGGAGGCGCAATGCTTTGCCTATTTATTAATATTGGTTTTGTGTTTAGTATGGAGACGTAGTTTTGCCAAGATTCTTTTAGACATTTTAAATTATAAAGTGTACTTTTGCTCGAGTTTTCTTGTAGTTTTGTAGGCTTTTTATGGTTGGGATTTCTAAGAATATCTTTAGCATTTTCTCCTGCGTTTAACTGCTTCTCTGCATTCTGATTTAAATCAGGAGTTTGATTTTGCATGTAGTTTAAATGTAGTTTATATATAACTGCTTCTGATTGATTGCTGTTACGAGTGTTTCTTGTTCTGATCATATCCACAATTGTTTGGGATGGGATTGTAATTATTTTAATGTGGTTTAGATTGTATTAAAGTGTATTAAATACTGGGTATCATGAAGTTAGTAGATGGCATTATGTGTCTGTTTTTAAAAAGTCTATTGTCATTGTATTTGTTGTTAATAATGTTTTTTTGTTTTTTTTTCTGTCGTATGTTTTATATACTTTTCTCTAAGGATGGTAGATGAAATAATAAAATTATCGGAGGTTTTTGAAAGTGTTTTTCATTTAAATGTCTTCTGAGGGTAAGTATTGAGAGATTCAGATTATTAGTTCTCTTCTTCTGCTCCAACGAATTTAAGTCACTGGAGCCTCTGCAACAGGTGTTTACTCGTGCAACCAGATTGGCAACTGGGTCCCACCCATTCACGGTTAGATTAACCAAATGCTGGCCACAATTCTACTCCTTCAGCTTCTTCTCCCGCATTTCTCGCCTGTGGAACTCGCTTCCATATTCTTGCTTTCCTGACGGCTACAACCTCCAGGAATTTAAATGCAATGTCAATACTCATCTATTAACCACTCTAGTTCTTTCACCACCCCGTATATCCTTTCCTTTCTCTCCACCTTTGCAACTGTCATCACACCTGTATTCACATCCTTTTCTTGCTACTTTCCAACTGGTTCGTCTTGCTCTACACTCTCTTTTACTTAATATCTTTACTCTTATGTAGACCCCTGCACATCAGTGGCATTACCGCCTTGCTCGGGGTGATACGATTAAAAAAAAAAGAAAGAAAAACAGAATTCTATAATTATCCCAGAATTGATCTTGTTACAGTGGCAGGGATGAAACCTAACAAATTTAGTTTTCTTAGTAGTAAATTTCATACTAAAGTTCGTTGCTATTTCTGTGTAACATGAAATCTAGAAAGGGTAAAGTGTTGTTGCGTTCAGATTAAAAAGTAAAGTGAGTTAGACGTTATTTAGTTTGTTGACAAGATCGGCTAATACGATGTATAGTAGATATTTTAGCAGTTAGTTATTTATGAATCTGAATGAAGAAAACATTCTTGTAAAATAATTTTGAGAGGACCACTTTGAGAGATTCCAAAAAGAGACAACACCCTGCTGAGAAGATACTCCATCAGTAAACCTATTTTTTATCTATAAAAAATGCTATTTAAGTTGAAAAACACTGATTGGTGATTAAATGGCCTGTTTTTATGGTTTTATATGTAAGAATAAGAAATTTCGTTTTCTGCTTTAGTTTAGTGTCTTTTTACTAATTTAGTATTTCTTTACAGGAATATTTTTGTATAAATATTTTTATCTAAGCTAGCTATTTGTTTTGGATGTCTATGTTTTTTTTAACTTATTTAAGAGATCACCAACGTTTTAATTCATATACGAAGAAAATAACAAATGAACTACCTATCGAGCTTAAGTTAATGGTTGATAAAACAGGGATGAGGAGAGACAGCAAAAAACAAGATTTTTTAAGAGTCAATGAGGATAAAAGATTGTAGAGTGCCATGGTCGTCCACATTCTGAAATTACACGGTTTATAGAAGAATAATATTAGATCGCAATTGCTATTGACAATAGAGAAAATTGAGTTATCTAATACACAGAACATAAAGCCGATAGCCTCATTGTCAAAAATAGTAATTTACTTGACAGTTCTAAATTTCAGAGAACCAATATTATTTACGAATTTACGAATTTACACCCCCTTTAAAGAACTGGGTTCTCGATCAATCCAAATCAGTAAATTATAATTAGATTGGATGCTCTACTATATATTTAACAAGAAGAATCACGTTACATCTCTCCGACCATAGCTCTACTGGGTTTCATTTAAATACGTATGAAACATACTAAACTCTATCAATAACATACCCGCCAATAATACAAATATATTAGTATCAACTGCATGTAAAATGGAATAAACATAATGCAAGCATTATTAATAATAAAGAAAAAAATACTCAGCAATATCAGTTATGAACTTGCTCACAATGTGCTGACCTAGTTTGGAAAATAAAACATTCTTTTAACTCTACAGATATATATATACAAACAACCTATATATTTAGTTAAAAGTACAATATAATGAATTCTTGAAATTGGCTAAAAGTATAGCCGAAAGCATTTAGATAAATAAAACCTTGGTACAATTTTTAAATAATTTATGTACTGAAAAGAAAATATTTACAATTTCACATTAAAGCAATTGTATAAAAATAAAACACAAAACCTTGTCTGTCAATTTTGACGGAAGTTATCTGCAAATGTAATCTATCAGGCTACCATCAACCCTAAGGAAAATAAGGAAAAATGTAATGTTGCTATCGGAATTTCGGTAGGAATTCGGAATTAACGGATTTATAAGAGCAGGCACTCTTTCACAATTAAAGATCTATCAAATAGACCTTTATCGAAAATACTAGGAATTAAAAGAAAATAACTTAAATCCACAGATAAAATAGAAACTCATAGACAAGGTTAGGACCCTTAATAGTTTAAGAGACAAATGTACTCTATATTTCACAGAAAAAATTAAAATTTTGAAATTTCAATATCAGAATATACTCCTAAATAAACGGAGGGAGATCATTAGCATGTGTCGTCAGAGTAATAAGTATAAACTACAATGAGTATCATTTTCTTCCAATTAGTCTCAATAAGGTATTTTTTTAAATTGGTTAAGTAGTTAATTCCTTCTTATCTACCACTAGTAACTCAAGGATCAAACCACATACCTCTGACTACCAAAGAAGAAATTACTACTAAAGTTCAGCCAGCTTAACCCTATAAAAACTAATAGAGAAAAATTAAAGTTTTGAAATTTAAATACCAGAATATACTCCTAAATAAAGTGAGGGCGATCATTAGTATGTGTCGTCATAGAAATAAATATAAATTGCAATAATTATTCTATTCTTCCAGTTAGTCAAAATAAGTTTTTTTTAATTGTCTAAGCAGTTACTTACCCACCAACTACCACTAGTAACTCAAGTGTCAAGCCACATACCTCCGACTACCAAAGAAGAAATTACTACTAAAATGCCGCTATCATAACCCTATAAAAACCAATATCACCCAACCCTTTCTTTATTATGGCTATTTTCCCCTGTACGTTTTTTCCTGGATTTATACACACACACACACACACACACACACACACACACACATATATATATATATATATATATATATATATATAATTTTATTAATTTTTGCGTGAGGACATAGGAAAAACAGCTTCAAAATTGTTTCGACATTGAGAGAAAAATTATCATATAGATTAAAATGATGATAAAACCCGTTTTATCATTAATATTTTGGAAAAAAAATTTCGTACGAGGTAAAAGGATTGAATAAAATAGAATTAAAAGAAAGAGGGAAGAAAAGAGAAGAAAATAAGTTGAGAAATCAAGAAAGGGAAAAGAAAGAGGAAAAGAAAAAATACAAAAAATTGAAAGTGAAGAGAAAAATAATTGAGAAAATGTAGAGAAGGGAAGAGCAAAAAAAAAAAAAGTTATCGACTATAGTTACAATATTGCGAGTCAGATATTTGTCATTTATTGAAAAAAGGATGAAACCCCATACACAAAGAGAAATATTATTTATAAAACAGATGATAAAGGATAAAAAAAACAATGCGAAGATGTAACTTTATTAGACCTAATACTCTAAATTAGATTAAATTAGATTAAATTTAATTTAGATTAAAAACGAAGACAAAATTAAGATTAAAATATAAATAAATATTAAAATGAGAATAAAAAAAATAATAATAATAATAAAAACATTAAAATAAAAAATGGGTAAAAATCTATATATGTAAACACACACATCTACATAAATATATGCATAAAAATTAAGATTAAAATATAAACAAAAATTAAAATGAGAATAAAAATAATAATAATAAAAACATTAAAATAAAAAATGGCTGAAAATCTATATATGTAAACACACACATCTACATAAATATATGCATAAAAATTAAGATTAAAATATAAACAAAAATTAAAATGAGAATAAAAATAATAATAATAATAATAAAAATAAAAACATTAAAATAAAAAATGGCTGAAAATCTATATATGTAAACACACACATCTACATAAATATATGCATAAAAATTAAGATTAAAATATAAACAAAAATTAAAATGAGAATAAAAATAATAATAATAAAAACATTAAAATAAAAAATGGCTGAAAATCTATATATGTAAACACACACATCTACATAAATATATGCATAAAAATTAAGATTAAAATATAAACAAAAATTAAAATGAGAATAAAAATAATAATAATAATAAAAACATTAAAATAAAACATGGCTGAAAATCTATATATGTAAACACACACATCTACATAAATATATGCATAAAAATTAAGATTAAAATATAAACAAAAATTAAAATGAGAATAAAAATAATAATAATAAAAACATTAAAATAAAACATGGCTGAAAATCTATATATGTAAACACACACATCTACATAAATATATGCATAAAAATTAAGATTAAAATATAAACAAAAATTAAAATGAGAATAAAAATAATAATAATAAAAACATTAAAATAAAAAATGACTGAAAATCTATATATGTAAACACACACATCTACATAAATATATGCATAAAAATTAAGATTAAAATATAAACAAAAATTAAAATGAGAATAATAATAATAATAATAAAAATATTAAGATAATAAAATAAAAAATGGCTGAAAATCTATATATGTAAACACACACATCTACATAAATATATGCATATATGTATATACATATACGTACACGCACACACATATATATATATATATAAACTAAATTTAGAAGCTAACAAATAGTACAGCAATAAAAATAATAAATTCAACATGCTAATCCATGGCTAAACATAGTGTGAGTAAAACAATGTAATACCTAAAGCAATAAATAGATCACAAATTGTTATAGAAATAAAGATGAAATAACATAAGAAAAAAGATTATATAGTTTGAGAAATTTAGCAAGATTTTAAGATTAATACTATAAAATGTTTACAACTGCTATAGTTCATACATTGGTTTTGGTAATATTAGCAGAATTGTAAGGTTAACTATTTAATGTGTTTAAAATTTATTGTAGTTTCATGCCTTTGATTTAGTAATATATTTACAATTCAGTCTAGTTTTATGCCTTTACTGTAGCGTTATGTCTTTGATTTAGCAATATGTTGTTTCATGCCTTTGATTTAGTAATGTGTTTTAAATTAAGATTTTGAACGTTGCAATTTCATTCTTCGTCTGTATATATATATATATATTCTTTGACTATATATGTTTATTAAAAGCATTATATATATGTGTATATAAAAAGCAATCGGTTGTCTAACCATACGGATGACGATGATACAGCGAAACAGATCTGTCTGCGAATGGCTATTTACCCCCTCACACCCTTATTAAGCACTCTGGAAGAACTGTAGACTTTGAAAAACAGTAGCTGCTTTAGCATCTACGCATCGTTCAATCAGCAACGAATTAGAAAACTCTCAGCTATTGGGCGTCTATAATGATAATATACATGCTAAAAGGTCTACCTACTTCTACCGAGCACCCATAGCGCAGAGGTAGAATAGCCGACTGACGCCAATTCGGTCGAGTTTCAATCCTGGATTAAAAAGCAATCGTACTGATGAGCTGTGATACAGCGAAACATATCTGTCTGAGGATCACTATATATATATATATATATATATATGATGCTTTTAGCGTCTTCATGTTTCGGACTTTCTGATAATACTAAATCCATAGTAATTTGATGTCAATTTTCCTATCCTCATTTGTTCGCCAGTATCAGGTTTTTATTGCTTGATTGCTTGGGTAATCAATTAATTCTCGATTTCAAGCCTTGGCAAAAATGGTTTCTGAATCAAATTACCGAATCGAAATTAAGTGTTGTTTTTCGATTCTTTATTGGCACAAAATTAAAGTTGGTTCCGAACACTCTATGAACTCTTAATGAAAATAACTTGAATAAAATTGTGAATAGTTCCAGAAATTCTTTCAAATTCTCAACTTAAATGAAATCTAAACTGAACAAATTGAGAAACAGACACGATTGCCTGACTTTTGTTTTTTCTAAACTTTAAACTATGCAAAGCTTAAATTCCAAACTTTCAAGTCAAATCATTAAACTCAAAGAGTGAAGATCTATAAAGACTGAGAATATGATAGAACGTGGGGACCATAAAACTAAGTAGAGTAGCTATGGATTGACATTTCACTTAAAGAGATTAAGGTTGTAGTATTTAGAGAAGTATTCACGTGGAATTATGAACCTTAATGTGGCAGTCCTTGGGGAAAAACACTTTGAGCGGAACTTCCTTCTTACATTTGGAAGCCTTAAGAAATGAATTTTTATTCACAATATTTGCATTATCCCGACTTTGTCCTCATCTTTGTTGCCATTTGTTTGATGTTTCGGCCTTTGTACGCCCCGGTCTTGTTTAGGTGCTAAAAATTTCGAATCGAACTCTTTATTACAGTCAGTGCGGTATAAGAACTCCATTCCTTGCGTAGTAGTGCCTCTTTTGGTAGTCATAAGTTATCTCCCTCTAATCCTGTAAGTTACTTATTTACCACTCTTGTAGACTGGTATTGAACCCACAACTGTTTGTGTCAAATCACAGGAACTAACAAAGATGAAGACAATAATCCGAACAATGCAAATACTGTAAATACTATCTCATCACAGAAATAAAGACAAATACAAAACGATTTTTATTCATTTCTATCGAAGTTTGTGGTTTTCTTTGCAGCCATACATATATGTTATAACACGATAATACTATTTTCACAATAAAATCTTTTATTAATCAATACTAGCAGAAATCGGTTGATATATTCATTTGAGCAATATATTATATCATTTTTATTTTACAGTTTTTTGTCCAAATTAATATAAATAAGGTTTTCAGGGCGTCACGTTTTAATTTGTAAAAAAAGTGATTAGAGTATTATCAATTTATTAAATTTAAAATACGTTGACCTTAGAGCCACGTTTTATTACCTATAGGGTGTACAGTTTAGCCATAAATATAACCACATGACATAGGTCTAGATTGATTATATATATATATATATATATATATATATATATATATATACAAAATCTAAACAAGAGCCAATAAACCTACCTAGGTTTAGTTGGCTCTCACTTAGATTTTTTGTCTTTGTTGCTCTACCTTCGTATTGAGCGCTAGGGTTTTCGTCTTGGTTTTGTTTTCTTTCTTACGAGTACTTGACTTTTTTTTCATGTACTTCGTTTGTTTCTTTTTTTACTCCCCCCTCTTTTCCCTCCGTCATTGGTGGGTTGTTCAAGAGGATTTAAATTATAGCTTAATTAATACTAGTTTCGGCAGAGTTAGTTCTGTTACTATTGGTATTGTAATTACTATAGTTAATATTATATATATATTAATATATATATATATATATATATATATATATAGTACAAACAAATGAGCCTTTTACTGTTTGTAGTAATTTACTTTTTTAAGAGTGTTCGATACTTAGTAGAGCAATATATATAGTAATATTTTTATTATAAGTTTTATAATAAAAACATAGATTACTACAACACAAAAGCTATTGTTTTTCGGTGCTAATTTATTAGCACCTAGTCAGGCAGTCAGCTTTTGTTAAAAATCATTATAAATAGAAACTTAAAATAAAACACAATCGTTACCATATTCAGAGAATTAAGTGGGAAATTTCTGAGGGATTGTCTCTATTAACAAATAGAGAGCCAGGTCGTGGTGGGCAGAAGGAATTAGACTTTAAGAGCAAGTGGGTGGTAGAGAATTGAAATTACTTGAAAATCCAGAACTTAGTATGCTTGTAAAGGTATCGTGTTTATTCGTGAAGCGGCTGTACGATGTTTTTTTTAAGTTGTTATTAAATAGTGGAATATGATAAAGACAGAAAAGTGCTAAAAATGTAATGTACGTCAAAAATATACAGTGGACATAGTATGGGATCTGTCTGTTAATCGAAACAAATTAATTAACAGAAGATTTGAGAAACAATAAATTTATACTAGTGGGGAAATTATAGATTAATTGATCTAATTATATTACACTTAAAAATAAATTAACAATAATTTAGGGCAAATGCAATGAGCTTGTTTAGTAGGTTTATTTCTTGGAATTTAATAATTTACAATTTTTCCTGTAAAGGAAGTAGAGAATTGAAATGACTTGAAAACCCAGACATTGTCGATTAAAGACACTTTTTCCTTACCTGTTCTTAACTTATTCTGTTCATCATGTTGGATTTAGATCCATATATCCAACTTATATATATATATATATATATATATATATATATATATGTGTGTGTGTGTGTGTGTTGAAATCCGACAAAATGAACAGAATAAGTAAATAACGGGAATAAAAACGTATATTTGATTTCACTTAATAAGCTTCTTCAGAGGTTTTTAAAGAGGGAAATCTCTTAAAAATTTCTGAAGAAGTTTCTTAAATTGAAACATGTTAGATTAAAAACATTTTTCCTACTTCTTCTTTCTTTTTCGATTCACACCAACTCACCCAACCATCCACCCAACCACCCACCCACCCACACACACACTGCCTCCTTCTACCGAGCGGCCATAGCTCAGAGGGAGAATAGCCGACTAACGCCAATTCGGTCGGGATTCAATCCTGGATTAAAACGCAATCGGAGTCTAACCATACTGATGAGCTGTGATACAGCAAAACAGACTGATCTGTCTGGGGATATATATATAGCCATAGATATCGAGATCATTGATATGATATATTTTAATTTGACTCTGTAAATAAAAACATACAGTGGTTTCGTACTGACAAGCGCCGACCATATCGACCCAGTGAGATTTCTTTAGAAGTGGACAGATGAACAACGTATTGCATTGAGCAGATTCGTCACAGGTAACTACGTTGGTACACTTATATTCTACGTCGTCTGCAATGGTCTTGGCATTAGCATACGTTCCTACATTTTCTCACGAGGCCTTGAAGACAATCCCTCAACTAAAAGCATAGATTCCATCACCTAAAATGTCAATTCCACTACCTGCATCGATCAGTTAGAAAAATTGGTCAAAACCCGATATCGAATAGGTGGCCGTACGCATTCCAACAGGTCTCTGTTCCGTCTCACATGGTCCATGTGTGATAGTTCGTGAATTTACACATTCATTTTACCCTTAACATGTGATCTAGTAACCCTTCTAATAATAAACTTTTATAATAATAATAATCTATGTCCCTCACGGCATATCATCTTAAATGATTGGAGATGCTAACTGGTTTTGTCTTTGAATCAAGATAGGCGAAGCTAGACACGGAAAGGAAACAACAAGACCTTCTACAGAAGGCAGCCGAAGAAAGTGACAAAAAAGAACTACAAATAAAGTGTAAGAAAACCGAATGCATCGTTATCAGCGATAAGAACAACCCAAAATGCCAAATACAGGTGGGGGATACTAGAATAAAGCAAGTACAAAAATTTAAATACCTAGGAAGTGTTCTAACAGAAGATGGAAAGTGGGATACAGCGATCCGAAGACGAATTGACATGGCGAAGGACGCGTTCCAGAAGCTGAGTAGAGTATTAAGACACAGGAAACATTCACTGGAAACAAAGAAGAAAGTGCTAGATTGCTATGTGATGTTAGTTCTTCAATGCGACAGTGGATTTTGGATAATATCATCAAAGATGAAGGAACAACTTGAAGCAGTGGAAATTTGGTTCTACAGACGGATGCTGCGGATATCATGGACCGAACATATGAGCAATGATGAGGTGTTGGATAGAGTGGCGACGAAAAGAAAATTAATAGCGAGCATCAGGAAGTGACAACTGAAGTTCCTGGGACATGCAATAAGGAAAGAGGGCTTTGAGAACCTGATACTGACAGGCCAGATAGAGGGAAAAAGAGATAGAGGAAAGCAGCGGATAACATATTTAAAGGGCCTGAGCAGGTGGATGGCAGAACGGGGTTGGCGTGGTGTAACAAGAGAAAGTGTGCTAAGAGCCACCAGGAATAGGGAGACGTGGAAACCCATGGTCGCCAACGTCCTGAATGAACAGGACACATAGAAAAAGAAGAAGAAGAAGGCTAAATATCCTCTTTGGAATAACTGATTTTCTTGTCACTTCCATGACCATAGCTTGTTGGGTATGTTTTAAACTATGAGCTACAGCGAACTTTTATTCAGGAGAAAGTGAGCGAGTGAGAGAGAGAGAGAGAGAGAGAGAGCGAGAGAGAGAGTGAAAGAGAGAGAGACGAAAGGAGAGATAAGAGAGAGAAAAAATGGGGGAATCATTGTCGATTGCTGTGTATTGTTTTTTTCACATTTAGATACTTCAGAACACTATAAATCAGGATCTGTATGTGCAGACCCACATCTGAGTAACCCTAATCTGAAGGTATGTATAACTGAGAACCGTCTGCTAGGTTAGCTGATGCATCTAGTGGATGTGAACTATGAATCTTGTTTCCATATTGGTTGAACTGTTCTTCGTATATTTGTGCTCCAGCAGAACTTTTTTTTTGGTATGTTCATTTCTCAGTAACTAATAATAATATTCATTTAGTCAGTTAAGTGATATATGTCATGCACACTTGGGTGATCATGTCTCTTTCTAGACATGACTGACTGGGCAGAATATTTTCTTGCAGTAGGTTACCATTACATTCTGCGGTAGACTGGTTGCAAACCAAGGATATATATCAATTTTTCTGCTATTTTTCCTGCGATTTGTGGTTCCGATTCAATATCCACTGCGCCACATCCGCTCTAAACATATAGAAGACTATATATGCTAGCTATATTCTAGCCATGGATAAATTGTGTGCTTATAAATATGGAAAATAGATCCTGGCAAGACAAATTGTAAAGAAAATCACTTGACGGTGTTGGGAAATATGACAAAAGCCGAGATAGTAGGTCAGCACCATTACCATAGCAATTTTTTTTAAATATTTTATCAAGAATCATTATATACATGGCTTCATGAACAATGATGAATAAATACGTTGCCACCAATTTGGCACTCCGCTTAAATTCATAAAGTCTATGTACCATAAGGGAAAGCTCTTCAAAACAATTGACATGAAAATATTTAGAAACGGTGAAAATATTAAAAGAATTTAATAAGAACTTGCAATCAAAATGCTTTATAGAAAACCAGAAATCGTTGTATAAATCAAAATTAAATAAACGATACTAAATATTGACATCAAGTAAATTCCTTCATCCAAGCGAGAAAAAATATATTAGGAAGCTGAAAACTAGGAACAGCTGCCAGATCGTAGATGTAATTATCAAGGTATGACATTTTGCAAAGACGTAAAGACGTAAGAAATCGATTTTATATAAAATCGAGTTCTCTTTATAAAAAGTAAATGCATGAACCTAGGAGTTCTATAGCTTTGTTACAATACATATATATATATATATATTAGAATATTTGGTATTTTTGTCATGTAAATTCAAATAGAGACAAACTCAAAAAACTTAATGTTAAATTCTTCATTAAATTTAACAGAGTAATATAATGTAGGAAAAATTTGGATATTTTACAAATCCATGGGTAATAAGTATTTCGAAGTTAAGCAAATCAGCCGCTCGTCAGACCCAAAGCCATTTGGGGTTTGACGAGCGGTTACTTTGTTTAGCTGCGAAATATTTATTACCCATGGATTTGTAGACTTTCTAAAATCTTTTCTAGTGTATATATATATATATATATATATATATATATATATATATATATAGTGTGAGGTATTAGAGCTTTGAAAGCGAACATTTTGAAAAGTACATATATATATATATATATATATATATATAGCAAAGAAGAACACTGAATAAGGATGTAAAAATGCACACCATTAAGTAAGAACAAGAAAGATAAAAACAACAATGTAATTAGAAAGGAACAGCGATTTAACCGGTCCTCGATCCTCACTCTTCAAAGTCAATATAGGACAAAAATATGTGCGCAACAACTAAAAAGGACAAATATGTTTCTACCAGTGAATCATCAGTATAAATCATAAAAAGTTTACATTTAGAAACGGAAGCCATTAATAGGACAGATGAAAGTTTTTGTGGAGTAGTTTTCGCACGGAAGGTTATAATCGGGCTATGTCGGTTGCTAAACGACTTAACGCACCCAAAATATTAGGAACTTGGTAATCTTCCACTGAAAGCTGACTCCTTAGTATTCAGCTAACTGCCGTCTAATATCAACTGCCTAGTAGTTCTACTGAACTCCAATAGAACTCTAAAGAACTCCTATGAACTTCCCAAGAACTTCATTATTTATTGTACGATATGTACAAATGTGGCACAAGGCCTAATACGGGGATGGGGAAGGCTGGTCTTCAACTGTCCTAATTTAACTTAGCTATTCACTTTCGTTGACCCTGACACGTCAACAATAACCTTTCACCATAATACCACATTTTTACTTACCATTCTTTCCACGTCCACCATAATACCTCAGATTCTCTATGTAGTCCTACTTAACTCCCATATGTACAATTTTCAGTGGAGGGCATGGGCAGAAAATAACAACATTTAAAATTCCCCAATGATTTTATACAATGAAAATAAAATATGTACAAGAAACTAAACAAATCATATTAGTAATAAAAGCCCCCCACTACTCTAATATTGTGACAGCAAAATCACTTCCCCGGACGAAATATAATGCGTGGCTTTAGAAATATAATAATATCACTTATCCGATCAGCAATCACTCACACAATCACTCACACATTTAAGCATCATAACAAAAACGAAAAGCACACTTGAAAAATAACGAAAGACGCCACGCATCCACCGGAGAACTAACATTGTTGAACACCTAAAGAGGGAAGGGATGGGGATTAAACTAAAAAGAAAACTTGGGACAAAAAGAAAAAGGGGCCAATGAGCAATCATAACCTAGCTAAGTTAACATTAAAGTTAGAAACAGAAAATCAAAATTTACCTATTCTAACCTAACACGGAAGGGGTGCACATGTTCTGCCCAGCACACCCAATATCCTGATGCCTAACCAGCATCAAACAACCACTCCAGCTCAGCACCTTTCACTCGACAGAATCGCTCAAGACTCACCCACCTTTTGCCAAATTCAGATGGAGTGAGTCGTTTCCTTTCCGTCCTGATCTTGACTTTAAGCTGATGCTTAAAGAACAAGATCAGTTGGGAAGAGGTAAACTTCTCATCATCATAGAATTCCTTCTGTCGCGTCGTCCAAATCACGACTCGCATAACACCTAGTAAGCAAAAGAGCACATAGTGCTCAGCCCTAGATAACGGAGGTACGACATTGCTACAAACAGAACTAGCCTCAAGGACAAAGAACTTTCCACGCAGCATACGAACCATGAGATCTTCAAGAAACTTACACAACGGAGCAACAACACTGCAGTGGAAGAAGGCATGGTCGACGGTTTCCGTCGCCAGCCCACAACGCACGCAGGTTGATTTCGGAGTTAGGCCCGCTGCATGAAGCCTCTTGCCTACCCAGAGAGCATTTCGAATCATCAGCCAGGTGAGTGATGCCTCATCGTTAGTGAGACATTTCAACCCAGGCGCCCAAGGCCATATGGAGCGAGCCTCCTGCTTCGTAAGCCCGAGCTCGCCAATCAGTTCATCTTGAACGGCCCCCCTAACTAATACCCGATATAATGCCCTAAGAGACAACGATTGGGCATTGGAGAGGCCATCCGTAGCCCGCAAGAGAAACTGGAGAGCCAAACGACATTCTTTATAGAAGGAGCACTCGCCACGAGGAGTACGGCCGGCCTCCTCCTCCGACAAATGCACACTTCTCAAGGATGGAAAGTTTTTATGGACGTCCTCTTGAACGAGGGCGCCGTTCTCATCCTCCAGCATATACATTCGCTCCAGGAATCTAATGCGAAGCGTGTGTTGACGAATCTCAACGCTAGGCATGCCCAGACCGCCCTCAGACGGATGAAGGCAACAGATCTTGCGACGCACCTTGGGAGACTTGCCTTCTCCCCAAAGGAAGGAGAACAAGAGCTGAATTAAACCCAAACGAATGGCACACGGGATGGCACACAGGAGAGGAAGTACCGAGAGTCGGTAAAGGAGAATCGGGTAGATGTGCGAGGAACATATTTCCGCCCTCCCCTTTAAGGAGAGCTTCCTCCGAGTCCACAGACGAACTGCGCACTCGGCCTTCTCTCGAACCTCCGACCAATCCATTTCCAACTGGAGATCAGGACCGAAGAAGACGCCGAGAATCTTGATCGGCCCGTCCGTCCAGAGGAAAGGTCCGGGAAGAGAAACTCCCTTCCACGCACCCAATCGCAAGCCAACAGACTTATCGCGATTGATCTTGGACCCTGTTACCGTCTCATAACATCTGATTTCTTTGCTGACTTCGTCAAACTCGGCTTTGCTTGACACAAAAACCGAAACGTCGTCAGCATAGGCGGAGTACCTGGCCGAGGTGGTAGCACCAGGTACGGAAATTCCGCGAAGGACCGGATTCGCCTTTAACTTGCGAAGGAATGGCTCCAACGCAAGAACGTACAGCAAAGGCGAAAGTGGACAACCTTGACGAATGGAGCGAGATAAAGTGAAGGGCCTCGATCTTACCCCATTCACTTCCACCAGCGCACCGGGGGACTCATACAGCAGTCGGATCCAGGAGCGAAATTACGACCCGAAACCGGCGGCGGAAAGGACAGATTCCAAGAAGCGATGGTCAACCCGATCGAATGCCTTGGACTGATCCAAATTGATCAGCGCAGCTTCAGTGTCGGTTTTCTCGATGATCAGGCGTACCAAATGAAGGTTGTCCTGAATAGTCCTGCCCTTCACAGCACAAGTCTGCTCGGGGCCAATCAGACTAGAGAGGACAGCCTGCAAACGGCCGGCCAAGATCTTGGCAAAAATCTTTAAGTCCGTATTTAACATCGTTAAAGGCCGATAATTATCTATGCCACCCCTACCACCCTTGCTCTTGCGAAGCAACTTGATTACACCCCTGGTGAAGCATCGAGGTATAAACCCCTGCTCCATCCAGTTGTTATAAAAAAGAGCTAGCAGAGGAACAAGAACGGACGACTGCATCAAGTACAGTTCGTAGGGAAGACCATCCAATCCTGGAGTTTTGTCCCGGCCAACCAATTTCAGCGCATCCCAGATTTCCGACTGTTATGGGCCCCTCGCACCTAGCCGCTTCAGCCGCCTCGAGGCGGGGAAAGTCAGCCAAATAGGTGTCGAACTGAGCAGAGCTCAGACCGGGCTCCCTGGTGAAAAGATCCTGGAAGTAATCCCGAAAAGCTCCACATATACCCACGTCTGTAGTCACGGTACGACCATCCGGCAATGTGATGTCCTTGATATGCCGATTGGCTGCTTGCCTAGCTTCCTCTGCACGCAATTCTGCGGCCATATTCGTTGCCTCAGAAGACATTCTTTTTAACCTAGCCCTAACTACCAGAGCTTGATCCTTCTTGATAAGCAAGGAGGCCAGCTCGGCCCTAGCTAAGGCTACGTCTCCACTATTACGGGATTTAACTGCCCGATCAACTTTTTTCTCTATCGCCGTTTGCGCCGCTAAATTAGCTAAGTTGAGCCGACGGCTATAGTCGGCAGCAAACGACCTAATTTTGGATTTAAGTGTATCCCACCACTTATTCCCAACCACAGCCCCCGTCAGTTCCCGCTTTAGTGTTAGTAAAAGCTGGTCCTGGAAATCTTGGCTATCAAATAATGACGCGTTCAATTTCCAGTAGCCAGCCAACTTAACCTTAGGCTTATCTAAGTTTACACGAACCCGGACGAGCCTATGATCCGTGTAAACTATCGAATGGAAACTTGGACAACCTAAGAGCCCGACGTCGACTCTCCTAACTAGAACTCGGTCGAGGTAGCTTGCGCGTACCTTCGAATCCGAGCTTCCCCTATTAGTCCAAGTCCACACTACCTCCCGGGGGTGTTCATTTCGGTATTTATCGACAAGATCATTCCTGTCGATAAATTCCCGAAATGGTTTCACATCCGGGTTGTTAGTACCCGATCTTTCTCCTATACGATCCTTCTCAGGGTCAAGGACGGCATTCCAATCCCCCGCTAAAATTACCCGCCTCGATGTTCCAAAGAACGACTCGAGCTGCCGAAACCAAGCAGGACGCTCCGCATGGACATTGGGCGCATAAACCCCAATGAGGCGAAAAGACTTCTCCTTTATGGTAATATCCAGCACACAAATCCTGCCCGCTGGATCCGCGAAGACAAGTGTACACGCCGCACCCAAAGACTTGCTCACTAACCAGGAAACACCTCTAGAACGACCATCAAAACATGCTGAATAGAGATCGTAATCCCTAGACAGTATGCCCTCATAGTCGCCAGCTAAAAACCGGGTTTCCTGCAGACAACGAACATCCACCCCGAGGCACTGGAGATCATGAAGGAGTCTCACCCTCCGAGACTCTGACCTCAGCCCCCGGGCATTCATGCTTGCTAATCATAGAGCCATTGTGATCTGTAATTAGGGTTGGGGTCCTGGACAGAACATGGACGGGGAAAGGATGCCGACAGCCTCGCCCATTGACCCATGGCCCATTCTCATTCTTGATGGTGCCGTCAGAGGAGACGCCGCCAACATCCCAGGGAAAGGTTAGTTTTAGCGCCCTATAAAGGGAGGGGTGAACTAAAACCGGGACCCGTCCTGTACAAAATTTCTCCAAGTTTGTCAGCTTTTCCGACTTGGTTGTAATGATTGGTGGAGTTAGTTGTATTTTAGCGGCCTCCTCGACCATGCCCCAAGTCTGCCGTGCTCCCGGCCCAGTTTGGATGACGGTTAATAACCGTTGAGCATTAGGAAAGTTTTCCGGCGACTCAACATCCTTGTCACCACATTTCTTCATTGATAGAAGCGCCTTTAACTGCTGATCAAGCAGTTAAAGGCGCTTCTATTTCCAAAATTTCTGGCTCTTTCAGCCTGAGCCGGGGAAATACGGCAGATGTCCTTCCCTTGCCTGTATGGTAGTTTCGCCGGCTTCTTGCGCGCTTCCTTATCCTCGGCTGACGAGCTTCGTTGCCTTTTTGATGGTGGAGGCATCTGTTTTGGGGGAGAGGGACAGGGAGAGAGACATGGAGACATCCGGAAATAATTGATGACAGGGCTGGGGTCTCGACTGCGAGGGGAAGGTTTCCGGGGAGTGGGTTGTGATGAGTGTGTTTCCTTTGTTTTCCAAGGCTTTTTCTTTTGAGGGGAGGACGGGGCAGAGGACGAGGGGCGAGAAGGACGTTTTTGTAGATCTTTAATCAAGTCCTCCGATGGACGAAATGGCCGCTTTTCAAGTTGTTTCTTCAGCTCTTTGATCTTCTCCATTATTTCATAGCCAGGGTCGTAGGCTTTTTTAAGATCTTCTAATTTTGGAGCCGCCCAAGCCGAGGCATCGCCCTTCTTGCTGATGGTGGGAGTGGGGCTGTTAGTGCCTTTCGTCTTAGAGGTTTTCGGGGACCGAGATTCCGCTGCTTGGCGCTTCCCCCTGGCCCTGCCAACAAACAGCCACTCCCTCTTTGCCTTCTCCGTGGCTGCACTTGCAGCTGGTGATGGTTTTTCGGGGGGTGAGGGAACTTTTTTGTTCCCAACCGGGGTAACTGCCGCGCCGGTCCTGGGTATTGGCATGCCCACTACAGGCGAGACGGATGTTACAGAAGCGGCCAGAGGAGGAGTTTGGTCTACTGGGGCCTGGCTTCCAGAGGCCTTCTTCTCTGGGCAGGAGGAGGAGAGGTGACCAGTCTCTCCACACCTCCAGCATTTTGGCTTTCGGCCGGACACGATGACCGGCAAGCTCAGGCTCCCTACGTCAAGACAGTTGGGGATGGTCAGGAAGGCATGGCGGTCGATCATTATTTCGAACGACCATCCCCCGGTCAGGTCATCGCAGGAGGCATCTAAAATTTCGCCGAACTGCGAAAAGTACGCAGCAAGATGCTCCCCGATGACCTGAGGAGGAACCTCATATACTGCTACTTGGTCCTTCTCTTGCCATCGTACTCTGTTCTTATAATAAGATCATTTTTGATTAGATCCTGGGTGGCCATTTTCAAGCAGTCATCTGGCATGGGTAGCAGTACGTCCCACATGAAGAAGCCCGCACCTTTAATTATTCTTAAGGGCTTAACCTCTTTTGACAGGAGTGATTTCAACACTGTGTCTTTCGTGCTGCGACAAATTTTTTGCGCGAACGCTTGTCCACCACGAAGACTGACACTATTCTTTTCTCAATTTTCTTTAATTCCTGGGGATCTTCTAAGAGCCCACCTTCTTTTACAAGGTGTGCGTATCTCTTAGCTCTCTCCAAGAACTCCGTCAAATTGATTTTGCATTTTGGGGGGGACTTCCAGCCACAGAGCGATTCCCCGGCCTCAGCAACTTTTAGTGTCTTATCCTTATTGACTTCCTTGTCTGCAACATTATTTTGGCCCTTCTCGGCTACTGTATTTTTAGTCTTGGTCACGTTACTTTCATTTTGATCAATTCCAGCTAGAGGTGGATATGATTCCTCATTTTTCTCTGGCGGCCCTTTCCAGGGGGGGGGGGTCAAAGATCAATTTTTTCTTTATGGGCCGACTTTTATCGGCCATTTTAATGTTTTAACCACTCCACACAAATTTTTTTTTCCTCCACTAAACTTAATTAAATTTATGAGGAGTGGTGGGAAAAGCGGGAATAATCAAAGTAATAAAAGATACAACAGAACAACCCCGAGAGGTTTAAAGAAAAGAAAATTAAGAAAACAGCAAATAAATTTAGCCTACAAAGGCAAAGTTTTTAAATTAAAAAAAAAAAAAAAAAGGCAAGAAGGTTAACAGAAAATTTGCCTTAACGGCCGAAAAATTTTTTTTTTTTTTAACAATAACAGTTAAAGAAAACTGTAGCCTTTAACGGCGCAAACAATAAACAAAAACAAATTTCCTCGACAGAGAATCAGAGGATAATTAAATTAAACTTTGGATATTAAATAAAGTACTTCGAAACAAATTAATAAAAACAATGACTTTAAATTTTAAAAAAACAGATAAACAAAAAGTCGCCGCAACGACTATGTACAAAAACTAAAAAGATTTGGGGAGGGGCTAAAAGAGAAAAATTAACGAGGAGGAAAAAAACCCAGATAAGTCCTCTTGGTCACAAAAAATTAAATTAAATTCAATTCAATAGGTTTAAAAGTTCTCAACAAAAATAAATTCGGCACTTAAGGCCAAACAGATACTGAAAAACTAAAAAGAAAACAAAAATTAATGATACGGTTAAACACAAACAAATATGGCGGCCGAAGCCAAAAGAAAAATACGAAACTAAAAGAAACAAGAAAAAAAAATACGTATAGAACAAAAATAAGGAAAAAAAAAAAATAAAATTAAACTTAACTTCTACAAAAGAAAGGTCTTTTCTGTAAAAAAGTTTTGTCCAAATGCAAAATTAAAAATCCGTTAACAAAACGTCCAAGCTGAAACAAAAGCGGTCTGAGAAGTCAGAAAATGACAACAAACGTCAAAAATCTTCCGAAGAACTTCTCAAGAACGTCTCCCGTTAGCTTCCTGAATAACTCTTATTAATATAGGAGGGAGAGTTTATTATCTGAGGAATAGGTGTGTTTCCCAATAACAATTTATCGTAATTTTCTACATTTTATTTATGATAATCAGGCTTCTTAACACTAAACATCTTCAAAACTAAGAAGCGAGAAAGACCAGACTCAACTGAAGAATAAATCAGAGTCGGCTTATCGCACATTCAACCAAATACTGAAAAAACTCGCAATAAAAGCAACAGAAGCAGGCTTCACACTAAACAAGCTGCACAATTATTTGAATAGAAACACTTAAATAAATTTCATATTTCATTGCGTATCTTTCTTAAATCTATGAATTCTTAACCTTTAAATGTAAATCTTTTAAAACAATTTGTCGGGGTACCGTATAATTTTCATTTACTCCTAGGTTGGGAAACACTGCCCTTTCTGGCAGTCATGAGTTATCTCCCTATAACTCTGTAAGTTACTTGTTCACCACTGCTGTAGCCTGGCATTGAATTCACAACACTTTGTTCTTGAGGACACATGGCTCAGTAGATAAAGACGTTAGTTAGTTCATGTGACTTGAATAAAAAATACTTACAGGGTTAGAGGGAGATATTTCAGAACTACCAGAAGAGGCCCTAGGAAATGAATTAAAATGATGTACCCTAGTGATTGTAATAAAGGGTTCAGTTCGAAATTTCTCGCACCTGAAGAAGGTCGGAGCGTACAACGACTGAAACGTCGTACGAATGGCAACAACAATAAGGACGATATGCCGAATAATGTAAATAATGTAAATGAAAAAAACTACTTTTAACGATAGAGGACACTCAACAAACAAGAAGACAGAAGATAAAGATTTTGCATAATGTTAATAAAAGTGAAAGAATCAATTGCGCAATAAAAGAAATAAATCTCGAGTAATGGTTGTAATATGTTGGCCGGTCATTTGATGAAATCGCGCTGGACTGTATCTGCCATAGTTAAAATACGGTTTATTTAAACCTTAATGTTCTTGTGGGTGTTTGAGGAACCATACAAACTGCGTACAGGTATAGCAGTTTCATAGAGGTCCCCATGGCTTTTTTATTACATATATAATCGTGTGACCCCAAGGCATTTTACTGCCACTGTTGTGCAAAGGGTTACATAGGAGGAATGTTATGAGAAAGAGTGACAGGCTACAGAGGGTGTCACAAAGAGTGTCAGAAAGAGAAGGAAGAGAATACTGACGAGTTTGGTGGACAGAGAAAAAAGCATGAGAGAGAGAGAGAGAGAGAGAGAGAGAATGTAAGTTAGTGAGACAGGAGGTGACTATTGACTTTACATTTAAATTCTTGAAGATTGTCGCTGTCGGGAAAGAAAGTATGCAGAAGGGAATTCCACAGGCGGAAAGTGCGAGAAAAGAAGCTTTGAGTAAACGCTTTTGGAAGTTGCATTGTCCGAATGACACTTACTAGTTTCATTATGAATTAATGAACGCCTTTTCTTTTGAGGACCTAGGTAATCATATCACACCATGTAATGGTTCAATTCAGTCAGTAAGTCAGTCAGTCAGTTAATTGTCATACGTAAATATACGCTTGGGTGATCATGTCTCAAAAGAGTCATGACTAACTGGACAAAAGATTATCTCGCTGTAAGTTGCCATTACATTCTGTGGTAGACTGGTTGCCAACCAAGGCTATATTACCCAATCTGTCCTGTTATTTAACCCGTAACTGGTTTGAAGAGACGGATTAATACATTATCCAAAAGTATTTGAATGCAATGAATTCAATCGGAATTCGAACTCGGTTCCCCGATTTTTCATCCCACGACACCACAATTGTTGGTTTGATTATTATGCGTATATTGGCATCAGCTTCTCGGAATGATAGCAATATACGCATAATATTTAATGTATGGCGATATGGAAAACAACCTTTTATCTCAATCATATAAATGGAACCTATAAATCTGGTGAAATAAACATCAAAAGAGGTATATTTCAAGGTGATTCTTTGTCTCCCTTACTATTCTGTATATCATTAATAGCACTAACCAGTCAACTTAACAAGGCAGAATGTGGTTATAAAATAGCCCAAAAGAAAATAAGCCATCTATTTTACATGGATGACATAAAGTTGCATGCTAAGAATGATAACGAGCTGGAAGGTCTTCTGCAAATTTCAGCGAAGACATTGGAATGAAATTCAATTTGAATAAATGTGCTAAAGCTACGGTTTTACATGGATCGCTACAACAAACATCCTCAATTAGCTTAGACCCTGCTGTAACGATAAAAGAATTAAGCCAGAAGAAGCTTATAAATACCTAGGTGTAAATCAGAGTGAAAATATTCACGATAAAAAATGAAAGAAATAGTGCGTAAATAGTACTATAGAATGCTACGACTGATATTAAAAACTGAATTGAATTCTCAGAACAGAGTTATGGCCATTAATAGTCTTGCCATCCCAGTTGTCCAATATAGTTTCAACATCTTAAACTGGACTCTAAAAGACATCCGGCGAATGGATTCTAAAACAAGAAAGCTTCATTTTAAGCATAAGATACATCATTCAAAGGCTTATGTAGACCGTCTATACATACCCCGTAAAGAATTAGAAGAGGTCTTATTCATCTAGAATTGTCATACAAGTAAAAAACTATTGGCTAACTAACGTACATAGAAGCAACAAGGGACTGGGTGATACAATTAGTATCATACAACATGAAAAGAAAAAGAAAAAATATTCAATAATAAAAGAAGGCGGTAAATATAAACAAGATTTACATTTAGTAGATTCTGTAGAAAAGCAAAACAGAAGCCAAGAACCAAATATTGCGGCAAAAAATAGGAAAGTAAAAGCCACAGATAAAGCTATTGAACAGATGAAGCAACGCTGGCAAGACAGACGTTTGCATGGCCAATATCCAGAACGTGCCAATAAATCTAATGTTGATACTCATCGATGGTTACGTGCATCTGGATTAAAGTCTGAGACTGAAGGTTTTTTCTTGCAGTGCAAGACCAAATTTTTTTCACTAGGGTTTTTCAGGAAAATATTATGCATAATAATGTGAATCCAAAATGCAGGTTCTGTGATAAGTACCAAGAAACAATAGACCATCTAATCTCAGAATGTTCTGTACTTGCCCCAAATGAATATAAATATTGTCCTGATGGAGTGGAGCATTATTTACGTTGGACACTGTGCAAAAACCATGGAAAATCTGTAAACAAACACTGGTATGAACATCACCCAGCACCGGTTACAGAAATAGAAGATGTCACCATTTCATGAGATTACACCATCTACACAGACAGAACACTTGAAGCAAATAGGCCGGACATCATTGTTAAAAACCAGAAAGAAAAAACTTGTCTATTAATTGATGTGATTTGTCCAGCGGATTGTAACATCGCAACCAAGGAATTCGAAAAAACTGTCAAAATATAAAGACCTAGAAATTGAAATAGAAAAAAATGTGGAAATTGAAAACAAGAATCGTGCCAGTGATAGTAGGTGCACTTGGAATGCAGTACAGCCCACACAATAAGGAGAACTTTGTCTATGTAATGCTAGGGATGATAAGGAGATAGAAAAGCATGAAATGGAGCCCTACCCACACACTACAACCTGCCTTAGGTCTTCCGGCAGACTTGGTAGGTAGAGCGATCATAGCGGAAATCGAAATATGAAGAAAAATGACAGAATAATAAAAATAATAAAAATAATAATAATAATACGAATAAAAGGCAAACTTGAAACTGACTACATGTGTGCAGTAGAACTGACGGTAGCTGAACATCAGCTGGACGGACTAAATACGAACGTTTCGATCTTGGAGGAAGGGGAAACAGAGATAGATAGTCACGTATATAAAGCAGTGAAAATTACAATAATTTGGCTATATCATCAGGGTTCAGAACATCTGAACCACCATCCTGGAGACACTCTTTGACAACAGAACAAGGTTACATTAGAGAGATGAGATCGGGCAGGGAATATGCTGGCGGAGAGTTCAATCACACACACACACGCGCGTGCGCGCGCACACACACACACACACATACACACATATATATATAATCCTCCCATCTCGCTTATCGAGAGAGAGACAATAGCGAGTCGGCTCGGGTCAGTTCATTCAGTTTACTACCAGTAATTAAACTTTACTAACAGTTATGAAAGCTCTTGCCGTGTGTTTTATATTTTTTAAGTAATTACGTTATCGAGTTGTGAAAATATATATATATTAGTCATCCACATACAATCCTGTTTCGCTGTGTCACAGCACATCAATGTGGCTAGACACAACCACTAGCTTCTGGCTGGGATCGAAACTCGACCGATTTGGTGTCAGTCGATTCTATATTATAATAAAAACTATTTTTAATTGCATATATATATATATATATATATATATATATATATACTAGCAGTATAGCCCGGCGTTGCTCGGGTGTAATGAAAGCTTTAAAACTAATCCATGGTCCTGGAGCCCAGACTCTTTAAACGTTGGCACGAAAGACTAAAAAGCAATAGTTGTTTCCAGTTAAGCGAAACCGTAGACTGAAAGAAAATTGAATGGATGTACATGAAGTTTTGATTTCCTGGTATCAATATCAAATAAGTCTTTTTCGTCGTAAACTGAATTTTGAAGGCTAAATAAGTCCTCCAAATAAATGGTATCATGGCTGAGACTAAGAACTACAATTATACCTACTTAGAGCCAAACTCGAAGCAAAAACTAAAATAAAAGGGCTGAATAAAATACAGACATACAGGCAGATAAACAGACACACGCACAAACATCTTGCCTTATATATATATATATATATATATATATATGATCGATATTCTGCACTATTGTAAGAACTGCAACCTTGAAACTTCTGAATATCGTTTCTTATGTCTTTGTCTATGAGTGTATCAAATTTGATTAAAATCGGACCACTTCTTCTATCACCCGATTTTTTGAATTTTGGAATTTCGATATTTATCGGGGGTACCTCGACACAAAACCTAGCTAAGAACACTTGCAGACGTTTATAGTACAACTATGTAAATTTTCAAGAAAATCTGTTCAGCCGTTTCGGAGACTATAGGTAACGGATACACACACACACAGACACACAAACACACACAGACAAAGTTCCATTTATAAATAAGTTTATATATATATATATATTTATATATATATATATATATATATATATATATATATATATATATATTATAATAAAAACCGTTTTTATTTGTATATATATATATATATATATATATATATATATATATGAATCCCTACTGTTCTTTGGGTTATATTTATTCCTTAACCTTAATGTAAAATACCCACTTGTAGGAACATCAATATATATGTTGCCGTCACTTTAGAACGCATATCGCTGTAAATATTTTCCTGTCATTTTCACGGCACATACCCACTCGTAATAATAATAATAATAATAATAATAATAATAATAATAATAATAATAAATATTATTATTATTATCTAAAATAAATTCTACAAATACACAGGTATCCTGTTTCCTCAGAAGTCTGCGTTGCTTGACTCATGCAAATATTATGAGAAAGTTTCTTTCTCTCTGAGATGGGGCAACTTGATTTGAATTACTCATAAAGTGACATCTACAAAATAATAATGATAATAATAATAATCAAGAATTTTATCAGTGAACCCTATAGCAATAAGACCCCCCAATAATAGGATTATGTCAAAATATGTTGGTATTATCTTGTGAAAGCATTTCGTCTATTTGCTTTACCTCGCACTGAGGAAAATTCTCATAAAATAAATGGCCTGTTTTTAGTGCTTCCTTGTTTTTCACTATTCCAAACGTGTAGCTAACGTTTATTCATAACTTTCATTTTCCTTCTTTTCTTAGTCGTATTAATTATAAAATGTAGGAGCAAATAAAAAAAATTCTCGCATATATTTTCCCATGGTTCTTCACATTGGTGATTTTATTTTCCATTAAATCCATAGAGAGAGAAAGAGGTAGTGATTTCTTATTTGCTTTTTTTTATTTAAAGAATATGAAAGTGACAGATCTTTAGAAATCGCCGTCAAACAGTTGTTTGCGAGGCTAAAAAAGGCATTACGCTAAACGCGTTGGAAGAGTTCCGTTTTTAAGTGATTTTTCTTTTTCAATTTTTGTCTTCAATGCGTGTTTTGTAATATTTGGTCTGTCTTTATTTTTACAAAATTCTATTTTCGTTTTTACATAACGAACTGGATATTAAAAATGTTATTCTATTGGCAACAGCAGACTGCCTGAGTTTATTCTTATTCTTCTTATTACTTTTGCTAAAAGTCGTGATGTTTTTTGACAATGAAAGTTTTTTTTTATCGCTCAGTTGAATATGGAGGCTTTCATTTTTATTGCAGTTCAGTAT
This sequence comes from Ascarosepion bandense, assembly GCA_037127315.1. Lineage (NCBI taxonomy): Eukaryota > Metazoa > Mollusca > Cephalopoda > Sepiida > Sepiidae > Ascarosepion > Ascarosepion bandense. The sequence continues at coordinate 895,518 of JBBBDQ010000776.1, forward strand.
TTGACGAGACTAGTATTCTTTTTTTCTTTCTGACGGGCTGGGACGTCGTCTTTTCTTTCGTTCTTCTTATTTTTCTTGTTGATAATTTTTTTTTCAATTTTGTCTGTTGATCTTTCGTAATTAAAACTTATTTGTAGTTTCATTCTTCCCTACGTTCAGAGTATAAACTTTCATCATAAACATTCATCTTGTACTTTATGTTCATTCTTCCATTCATTATGTTCTTTCTATCTCTCCTTCGAAGATTTTTTCTCTTGACCTTCTTCTAACTTTCCATTCCTTTCTTTGTTTTCTATTTTATCACGGCTCGTAACCACTCCCTACTTTGAAAACATTAAATTTCATGACCGTTAAAATGCAACGATGTCACCCTTGTTTGTCAAACCCAGCACTTAAGAATATTTTTTTAGAATTAAAGTTAAATTCCTCTTTATATATATAAAAAGAAGTTTGACATTAATCTTAAAATAGCTGAGAAAATTTTTTAAAAAATTTGATTTAGAATAAGAAATGTAGTAACGACCTTTTCAAAAGTCACTCTTTTTCATTCTCTTTTCATAAGAAACTCCAGCTTGTGTTAAATGCAATAATATTCATTATGTTTTTCAAAAAAACACCAGTGCACACATGCATACTTTTCTCTCTTTCGTCTTGTATCTGATTAAGCGAACTGGCGAAATGCATTATCAAATCTCTCCTCTCTTTTTATGCAATATTTCCAGTTATCAAATTGGTAATTTTAAACACTCTAATGATTTCATTATCCTATTAAATAAAAAAAACACACACAAACACACACACACACACACACACACACACACACACACACACATATATATATATATATATATATAAACACAACACTAAAATAATATCAACTATGAACACGCTAACAACGTGCTTATCGTGTTCGGAACATAAAATATACACACTCCATCACAAACATACATAACACTACATACATTCTGTTTCACATAAAATAAAATCTATCCTCGATAATGGCTAAAAGTATAGCCCAAACCGCTCGGAAAAACAAAACATTCTGACAATGTTTATATAATTTATGTCCTTAAAAAAATCATAAGATCAATTGAAAAATGACAAAAAAAATCAATCATAATACTTTTTCTGTAATTTTTAATGAAACCTGCATAAAATAGGGTTTGCTTTCCAAATACACAAGTAATTATATATGTATATAATAGAAAATTAAACACATTTGACATATAAGTACATACACACTTACACATGCGAATATACAGACAGAGGCGGACCCGCAAACACACACCGACACAGACAAAAAAATAAAACTAACGCGAATAATTTGAGCTTTCAAAAAACGCATAGATTAATTACAATAAAAATGAAAAATAAGTAAAACATCAGTTAATTACTAAAACCTACTGAACAGTGGACTGAATGATTGTAAAAGGCGAAGTGACAAATTTTAATTATATTAATCGTGTATATATATATATATATATATATATATATATATATATATATATATTGTTAGATATGACAGACAATGAATGTTTAATATATTTAATCATGAGCCGTTCTAAACATTATATTTTGAGTTTTGTTTTTTGTTTTCAGGTGAAAACAAAGACTAAAATTGTCCAACATTTGAAATTTTTTATTATGTTGGTTCTAAGCTTTCCGCTCATATGAGCTATCCTCAAAATGTTTTCAGGAACGTTAACATATAGACATTCACCTTCAAAGATATATTATCTTGTGTTGACATAAAACATTGCTATGTAACGATAACAGTCACAGGATAGCAGACGCAGTTCATAGATATTTAATGCGGTTCTATGACGTTACATCGCGTGAGAGACCGAAATGTTTAACTGAACCATATGTCTAGATGAAATATAATGTGTTGTAACCAGATTGAAATGCAATTTTATTGTGGGTTGTTTGATTTAATGAAGATTGCCTTCAATATCTGAAGATTATTTTTCCTGTGTGTACGTGTGAGTATCATTGTGTTATCGACTAAAATCTGTCTAATATTACCTACATGGCTATGTTTTTTTACGAAATGTTGTTTAATTGAACTATAATTAGCAAGGTGGCAGGTGAGTCTACACGAGAGCGTAGTTGTTGTAATATATGTCGTGGTTTTATTATTAGTACCAGAGATACAATCTCTTAACGGGCATGTAAATTGATACACTACATTGGTTTTGTGTAGAGGATTTAGTTGTGTGGTTGTAGGGATATTAGAAAACTAACAATAAAAAATATTCAAATGTTGGACAGTTTTTTGTATATTTCCCCCTGGAATTGAAGCCAAAATACCATGTTTAGAACGACTGATGATTAAACATAATAGCCAATCAACGTCTGTCATATATCAGTATGTGCTTAGAAAATTGTCAGTACCTGTTTAGAAAATTATTTGCTTCTCAAATACATTAATTATATATATATATATATATATATATATATATATATATATATATATATATTGTAATAATTGTTACAATGGTTTTCAAAAGCATATATCACTACATAAAATTTTAATGTTTCTTCAGGTGATATGTTGAACTGAAAATAAATGGTGACAACGATTTATTTTTGAGAATTTGAGTTGTATTCATGGTTACAGTGAATGCTGTTCAATATCGTCGAAAATGAGGAAAAACTGGAAGCGGCCGAAATGTGGTTCTACAGAAGGATGCTACGGATATCGTGGACTGAGCATGCAAGCAACAGGAGGTATTGGAAAGAATGTCAAGAAAAAGGACATTGATGCTGAGCATCAGGAAGAGACAACTGAAGTTCCTGGGACATGCAATGAGGAAAGAGAGTCTGGAGAACCTGATACTGACTGGTCAGATAGAAGGAAGGAGAGACAGAGGAAGGCAGCGGATAACATATTTGCAGGGTCTGATCAGGTGGATGACAGAACGGGGGTTGCCAGGAGCAACAGGCTCAAACATACTAAGAGCTACAAGGGATAGGGAGACGTGGAGAACCATGATCGACTACGTCCTGAAGGGACAGGGCACATAGAAGAAGAACAAGGTTGTAGGGAATGGGATTTGGTGTGTCTAATCTAATCAGTCAACAGTTTCTAACCAGATATACACATTTGGGTTGGGAGAGGGGGCAGTATAGTTTAGATCTAGACAGGTCACATTTTAATTTTGTCGGGGTAAACTACATAGACTTTAGATTTTTAAAATGGGTAGACAATAATTTTTGTCAGGTTGGTTCGATTTTAGGTTTGTTTTATTATATTAGATTTTTATTTGACGACTATCTCTGTGTACATGGGATAGGAAGTTTAGGTCAGAATTTGAGTTAAATGATTGTAGTATTCTTAGTTATAATGTGTTTAGAACAAACAATTATTTATTAATATAATATTCATTTTTTTATTTTGTTAATGAAACATAGTTATTAATCAAATTTTGAAGAAGACTTTCTTTGTAGTGATACTATGCTTTTATAAACCATTGTAGCAACTATTACAATATTAAGCTCTACTCTTTATCAAACACTCTTTATAAAAGTAAATGCTTGAACAGTGGGTTTTAATCTACGTGTTTTTCACTTTCTTGATATATATATATATATATATATATATATATATATATATATATATGTATATGAGATGTGATCGAATACAGATCGTAATTTGGCAACATGATATGATAAATAACAAATAGGTAAAGTTTATAAAGTGATGTTAGATTAAAAAGGGTTTCCTATTTTATATTTATTCTTCCCTTTGCTTTCACTAGTATTACGGTATAGATTTAAGTTCAAATCTCAGCGGGTGCTCAATTCGATTGACCTTATGTCAAATTTATGTTACTTTTAGTAAAACGATATATATATATATATATATGTATATATACTGTTAAATATAAGAGACAATGAATGACTATTATGTTTAATCATGAGCCGTTCTAAACATCGTATTTTGGCTTTCATTTAAGGTGAAAATAAAGACAAAAATTCTCCAACATTGGGATAAATTGTTATTAAGTTGGTTCTAAGCTTTCGGCTTACATGTGCCATCTTCAGAGAGGTTACAAGGATGTTAACATAAAAACATCCACCATCAGCGAACATTTTAACTTGTGTTGACATAGAACTTTGCTAAGCAACAATGACAGTTACCAAAAATAGCAAACGCAATTCGTAAATTTGTAATGCGGTTCAATGATGTCACTCCACCCGAGAGCTCCAAATAATAACATAACCATATATTTACATGCAATATGTGCGTTGTGGTGCAGTGGATATGGACTCGGAACGAGAAATCGGGGAGCCGAGTTCAAATTCCAGTTGAATTCATTGCGTTCACTTGCGCGCAAATACCCTTGGGAAAGGTATTAATCCATCTCTTCCTTTCAGTTATGGGTTAAATAATAGGACAGATTGGGTTCTATAGCCTAGGTCGGCAACCAGTCTACCGCAGAAAGCAATGGCAACCTGCTGCAGGATAATCTTCTACCCAGTCAGTCATGTCTTTTTCGAGACATGATCGCCCAAGCATATTTCGCGTATGGCACTTAACTGACTGAATGTGTTATGACCAGATTTAAACGTGATTTTATTAAGCATGGGTTGTTTAGATTTAATGTAGATGGCCTCCAATATCTGAAGGTTCTTTTTACTGAGTGTATGAGTGAGGATTATTATATTCTTGACTAAAATCTGTCTGACCTTACCTACATGACTATGTTTTTCTAAGAAATGTTGTTTAATTGTACTCTGATCAGAAAGGTAACAGGTAAGTCTATGGGAGTGCGTGGTTGTAGTAAAACAAATATATGTAGTAGGTTTATTATTAGTACCAGAGATACAATTTCTGAACGGGCATGTAAATTGATACACTAGATTAGATTTCTGTAGAGGATTTAGTTGAGTGCTTGTAAGGTTATTAGAGACTATGAGGTCAATTGTCTTGAATTTTTTTAATATATGACGAGCTAAATTTGATTATTCTTATTTATTGGTTTAACATTTTTACGTATTATGTTTCTGAGAGGTTTTTCATCTTGTTTTTAATTATTATGTATTTGATTGCAACAATATAAGTTAATAGTGTTATGTTTATTTTTATGTACACCATTATCATTAATATTATCAATATTGTGAGAGCTATTGTTAAGTTTGTTATAACAGCTAACTTATATCGTTAGGGGCATTCACTATTATAATTAAGAAGACACGAGTTTATGCTAGTTGGTTTCTTATATAGAGAAGTAGTAAATCTATGTGTGCTAGAATCAATTAATACATCAAGGAATGGGATTTTGTTATTAGTTTCATGGACATTGTCTCTTATATTTAACTGTATATGTTTAGAAACTTATCAGCTGCCTCGATACACTAAATATACATCTATATATATGTATATATATGTGTGTGCGTCTGTGTGTTTGTGTGCGTGTGTGGAAGAATTAAGACAGGCATATTATTCCATGGTTAATCGGAAGTATAGGCCTACTTTACAAATCGACGTGTCAGCAGTTCGACTTACGCAGAGTATCTTTGAGTTGACATTAGTACATACGTGTACTCTTTGATTATATGTTGCGTGTGAATATATGTTTATGTATGTATGTGTGTGTGTATTCGCCGAACTGATGTAATGATTAATTTCTTCTTTAATTTTTCACTTTTACGGGAGCAATCATTATTTTTATTTCTGGTTTTGGGTTTTTTTGGGGGGATCATTATTCATGAATTTTATTCGTGTAAAATCTTCTGTACAATAAAGACGTAGGCAGATGATGTTTCGCCTGAAATAGGCCTACATTTCCGATTAACCATGGAATAACGTGTTTGTCTTAGTTTTTACATATATTTCCTCTATATGAATTTATCTAAACTTATTTATAGATGCAACTTTGTCTGTGTGCCTGTATGTGTGTGTGAGTCTGTGTGTGTGCGTGTGTGTGTGTGTGTGTGTGTGTGTCCGTTAACTATAGTCTCTGAAACGGCTGAACAGATTTTCTTGAAAATTTACACAGTTATAATATGAGCGTCTGCGAGTGTTCTTAGCTAGGTTTTGTGTCGAGGTGCCCCCGATAAATATCGAAAATAGATAATCGAAAAAATCGGATTATAGAAGGAGTGGTCCGATTTTAATCAAATTTGATACACTCATAAACAAAGACATAAGAAAAGATATTCAGAAGTTTTAAGGTTGCAGTTCTTACAATAGTGCAGAAAATCGAATATATATATAATAGGCAAGATGTTTGTGTGTGTGTGTCGGTTTATCTGCCTGTATGTCTGTATTTTATTCAGCCCTTTTATTTTAGTTTTTGCTTCGAGTTTGGCTCTAAGTAGGTATAATTGTAGTTCTTAGTCTCAGCCATGATACCATTTACTCAGAGGACTTATTTAGTCTTCAAAATTCAGTTTTCGACGAAAAAGACTTATTTGATACCGATACCAAGAAATCAGAATGTGTCTTACATCCATTCATTTTGCTTTCAGTCTACGGTTTCGTTATAACTGGAAACAACTATTGCTTTTTAAGCTTTCCCTCCCAACGTCCAAAGAGACTGAGCTCCAGGACCATGGATTAGTTTTAAAGCTTTCATTACACCCGAGCAACGCCTAGCTATACTTCTAGTATATAGATATATTTAGAGTTGTCATAGAGAGTTATCCTACCACTTTAAGTACACGATACGCAATAAAGAGGTTATTCCATGGTCCTCAATAAAGTCAGTGGCCTTGTTACCGGATGCAGTTTACCGTCATATTCACGACCTCGCTAAAGAGAATAACAAACATGCATTATAATTACGAGCATATATATATATATATATATATATATATATATATATATATATATATATATATATAATTATAATAAGAACTACAACATATAAAACTAAAATATATATATATATATATATATATATATAATATATATATATATATATATATATATATTATAATTATAATAAGAACTACAACATATAAAATTAAAATATATATATATATATATATATTATATAAAACTAATATATATATATATTATAATTATAATAAGAACTACAACATATAAAACTAAAATATATATATATATATATATATATTATATAAAACTAATATATATATATATATATATATATATATATTATAATTATAATAAGAACTACAACATATAAAACTAAAATATATATATATATATTATATAAAACTAATATCTATATATATATATATATATTATAATTATAATAAGAACTACAACATATAAAACTAAAATATATATATATATATATTATATAAAACTAATATATATATATATATATATATTATAATTATAATAAGCACTACAACATATAAAACTAAAATATATATATATATATATATATATATTATATAAAATAATATATATATATATATATATATATATATATATATATATAAATTATAATTATAATAAGAACTACAATTATAATTTAGCCTATTTCACTCTGAGCCGTTATCATCGGCCCTCTCCTCCTAGCTCTTTCTTTTTCTTCTGTTTTTCTCTTTGCTTTTAATTTCCTCCGTGTCCACTTTTTTTATTTTCTCTGTATCTCTCTTTACTTTTTTTACTTTTTTCTTTCCATTTTTTTAACCTCTTTACCTCGTACAAAACATTTTCCAAAAATAATGGGGAACTGAGATTTTTTAATTTTCTTTTTCAAAGTAACGTTTATTACCATCATTATTAACTACTTGATGAGACATTGTTGTTTGGATGTCGAAACAAAATGTACACTTTTGTAGCAAATTATAATTTGTCCATGTTCTAAACTATAATTTTAAAATAAATATTCATAGCTCTATTTCTATATTGAGCACTGTTTTACATGAATGTTTTGAACGTTATTAATACTTTCCTCGTTCTTTATTCACTTGAATATCTCATTACGATTGAGTTCTCTAGAGAAGAAAATTTTAAAAGCAGTTTCCACTTCTGCTATATAAGCGGGACTCTTCAGAAATGAATTGAGTTCTTTCATTGACTGGCATGTGTACACATTGCTTTCTCGAATTTCATGCGCATATGGCTTAGGGAGTAGCGACTCCGTCTGACATAAAATTGGTTGAGGTTCGGTCCCAGCCAGAAGCAAGTGGATGTGTGTAGCCACATTGATGGGCTGCGATACAGCAAAACAGGCTTGCATGTGGATGACTAATATATATATACTAATAAATATGCATATTAGTCTACGTCTAAAGAACGATTCGTAGTTTCTTGCCCTACGCAATCATCAGTTTTATATTATGAACTGACCGTTTCTAGAATTGAAATGTTTTTTTGGTACTAGCGATGTTTCAGCTCGTTATGAATTATTCATCTGGGATGTCAACTTTCTCAATTATTAAATGTATAATTTTAATTTAGTTTATACCGAAATAAAAAAAGTCAACGTAAAATCTTAGGAGTGTAAAAAAAGAAAACCATATTGAAAAATTGTGGGCTCATATTTAACGTATGCAATAAGTGGGGATAATATTTTGTTTTTTGTTGCATTTGAATTGCTAGCAATATTTGGACGGGGCAGAGGTGTTATTTTATTTATTAATATATAAGACAATACATGCTTGCAAAATCGATATTTCTATTATTTTATCCGTAGAACCAAAATAAAACTTCGCCATCAGAAATGATGCTATCTTTGTAAATTATACATTCATTGATGCATTGACATTTAAGTGGGCAGATCGTATTTTTTCGGTAGTTAAAATTATTTTTGGTAGAGTTACTGTTATTAATAGTTGAGTTACCATTCAGTTTAGACAGTTGAGTTTAGGTATCATATTGTTATGTTGGTAACCTGTGCGTTCTGAAGCAGTGAATATCGGCTCGGAACAAAAACATGGAAAGCCGGGTTCAAATTCCATTTGAATTCGTTGCATTCACTTACGCGCAAATACCTTTGGAAAAGGTATTAATCAGTCTCTTCGATCCCCAGGTGTTGGTTAAATAGCAGGTCAGATTGGGTTCTGTAGCCTTGGTTGGCAACCAGTCTACCGAAGAAAGTAATGGCATCCTACTGGAGAAAAATATTTTGCCCAGTAACTCATGTCTTTTTCGATACATAATCGCCGAAGTTTATATCACTTATGGCACTTAACTGAGTGATTTTTATGATATGCTAACCCTAATTTATGTTTTTGTAATTTTTTAGTAGAATGGTTAAAATATAAATTAAATTTATGTAGACTTTTCCGATGTTTATTTTGACGTCATGACTCTTCTTCTTCTTCTTCTTCTTCTTCTTCTATGTGCCTTGTCTTTTCAGAACGTAGACGATCATGACCTTCTAAGTCTCCCTATTCCTGGTGGTTCTTAGCAAACTTTCTTCTGTAACATCACGCAACCCCCTTTCTCTCATCCACCTGATCAGGCTCTTCAAATATGTTATCTGCTGCTTTCCTCTGTTTTTTCCCTCTATCTGGCCTGTTAGAATCAGGTTCTTCAAATCCTCGTTCCTCATTGCATGTCCCAGGAACTTTAGTTTTCTCACCCTGATACTCAGTATTAATTTCTTTTTCGTTTTCATCCTTTCCAAAACTTCATCATTGGTCCATGATACCCGCAGCATCCTTCTGTAGAACAACAATTTAAGCTGCTTCAAGTTTTTCCTTCATCTTTGATCATATTGTCCAGCATTCATTGCCATATTGAAGAACTGACACCACATAGCAACCCAGTAGTATCTTTTTTGTTTCTAGTTAAAATTTTCTGTCTCTTAATTGCGTACTTTCAGTATATATTTGCTTTCTTTGCTTTTATCGGAGAATTCTAAACTTATATTGTGTTTACTTTTACCTAAGACTTTAATATATTTAATTTTGCTGTTATCAAAAACTACCTTATCACTTGAGTTGGAAGTTAATCTTAATTAGATGGATTTATGAATATTGTCTGGTATTCTATGGCCGTAGTTAGAATCTTTGTAGACGCATTTGTGGTTGAAAGAATCTTTAGTGTATGGTTTGTACAGGCCATTATTAAGGTCACAGGTTACGTCAACGAAGTTGATTTCTTTAGTGTTAGTGGTGGTAATAATTTTAAAATCTTGATATTCGAATAACTTAATCTGGTCCTTTCTTTGTTTTTCTTGGGTCTACTTTTGTATGAGTATTAATGCTTGTCTGTATAGATGGTTGTTGATATCTTTAAGGTACACCTAAGGCTCCATATAAATAAAATGCCGAATAGTTTGCAGGCCTCAGAATCACACGCATCTATAGCAATGCAGAAACCTGGGTTGATATTTTTGACTAGAGGCAACCGTAATGAAATAAAATAGATTTTTTGCTCATTTATTGATATAGATGTCATGGTTGCTAATGGCGCAGTAACTTTTAGCTAAGTTTAAGGAATTATATTATAGCTTTCAATAACAGACGGGTAAAATAGCTAATATCAAACTGAGAACGCGAATTCTATTTTTTATTTTATTTTCGTGAACCATTCTATTAATTCTGACGCGTTTCTTCATAGTTTCAAACATATAGTGTTTTTCGTGTACTTACACTGTTGTGGAACCCAGACTCAGCTCAACATGGACTCACCCACTGCTACATTAATAGGTGTGTGATAGCAGTAAGAATGTGAGTGAAAGAGAGTGAGAAGCGAGCAGACAGTAGTACTGTGCGCATGACCGCAGTCGACTACTAAGGACTCTACTGGATTCATAAGCTCTGCTTATTTGTACCTTCTTCTTTGTAACTTTTTTCTGTAATACATCTTTTATTAACCTACACCTCGTTTTCTATGTAATATTTTCCGTGGACACACTTTTGGCTCCACATCACACACGCTCTTTCTTAACGATATAGTTCTTACAAGGGCTATACAAAATTCATTCTACGGAAATATTCTGTAAACTTGCTATTCTTTAGTCAGAGTTAAAGGGATGGAAATATATTATCATTTACTATTTGTATCAATTTCTACAATGTATGATATTAAAAACTTGGTAAATTTAAGATGAGTGTTGTAGAAGATGTTTAATCGCGAGCTCATGATTGTACGAAATATCGCTTTCAGTTTGGTTTAGATCATCAAGTTTAAACTTTTTAACAATTATTTATATATCAAATAATTTCTGTGTTATATTTGCAAGTATGTTTTTCGTTACATATCTGATTTTATATCGAAAACCGTGACTCTATCGTTCTAAAGACAAAAGAAGAGAATAATAAATTCATCTAGAAGGACGAAATCTTATATATGCAGTCTAATTAAATGCGTTCAAAAAATTATTTCTGACACAGTGAAAGTTTGAGAACAACAACGTTCTGTTAATAAAATGACATTTATACAACATTTACACAGTATTGTTGGCAAACACAGAATAAAAATTACAGCAGTTTCAGGACAATTCCGTGAAAAAAAGCAAGAAGAAAGAACTAACTATCAATTGTAAGAAGATATTATTCATGATTGTTCTCTTACTTGTGAGTTCTAGATAAATGAAAATGAAAAAAAATCGTGGAAGTCAAATATAAAAGAAACATAGCTTTATCATGAGCAAAAAAGTAGTTGAAGGATACATGATCGGCCCTTCCTACGCAAGAATAGAGGATAAGACAATTCCAAATAACTCAAACCAGATTGATAAGTATAGGGACCTTATTGAGTGATTGGAATTGAGGATCGAGTGACTGGCATAATTTTCAAAACAATCAGAAGGAAATATATAAAGAAGTGAGACAGGCTAACCAGTAAAAGTTAAAACGCAAACTCCAAACAAGAGTATAACATCGTCTCAGACGCAGAAGTTTCTTCTCAAATATGCAAGCCATCTATAGAGCAAAGGTCACAGAGTTCACCTATACATCCACTAATGTCCTTAAGCAGTAGAATAAGTGCATCACCAAAGAAAATGGAAACAACTAAGCAAAAATTACAATATTCTAGTAATAAATTTTTAAAATTTAGACGAGATGGAAGTAAATAGCCAAAACCCACAGACTGTTAAAACTTCCTAACTAAAACAAATAAAAAAAAACAAATAATCTGTAAATAAAAAAAAAGTACAAGAATGTTAAAAATATTGCAATTGAACTGCCGTGGAGTGAAAACAAACATTAATATTCTGTTGATAACAAAGCTGACTCCGGTAGTAATCTGCCTTTACGAAACCTCCCTTAAGAGGGATGACAAAATAAATCTAAGAGATTACCAGCAATGCAATTACCTAAAAAACACTGGTCTTCGGGCATCAGGTAGTATATCCATCTTAGTTGAGAATGATGTTCCACAAAGTCAGATAAACTTGAGAACTAATTTACAAGGGGTAGCTGTAAAATGGGATGCTGCACCGACCAATCAACATCTGCTCAATGTACATTCTACCGAGTGAAGAAATGAAAACGAATTGCAGAAAATTATAAAGCAATTCCTAGGTCTCTTGATATTCCTAGAATGTTTTTAATTGTCACGGCATTTTACTGGGCTGTAATGATAAAAACCAGAAAAGAAAAAATATGGAATCGATTATATATAACAATGATTTGTGTATATATAACAATAAATCACCAACTTATCTGTGTCCATTCTCTTCTATTTGTATTTGTGCGATCCATTTATTTTAAGGATTTTTTTCTGGAAGGTACTGATGAACACATGTGGTAGCGATCATTTTCCAATTTGCTTCCAAAACTCGTAGCAAAAGGATAAAAATTCCCAATGTTAGAATTTATGTAAAGCAAACTGGGAGGAATTTCAAAAGCTACGCTTTGAAATAAGGGGTATGCGTGAAAAATATCACTCAGTTTACACGAATCCTAATACCTGTTGCAAGAAAATGCATCCCTAAGTGAAGACTTTTAAAAAAATCAATAGATTTTGGTTCAATGATGAGTGCAAAAAGCCTACCAGACTCAGAAGGGCACAAACAACTTTTAACAAAGATCCCATAACAGATAACGTCCTGAAATTTAAGCAACTTTGAGCAAATGCTCGCGAAAAAAAAGTTAACAAACAGGAATGCTTGGAAAATTACGACAGCAAACATAGTTCAGCGACATAAACTAAATCTGTTTGGGATATGATGAAGAAATACCTAGTTATTACCATACTAATACAATAAAACACCTTTGCATAAATAATAATAAAATAGCCAATAAAAAAGATATCGCTGACTAAGTAGCAATAACTATCTCAAAAATGTCGTCAACCAAGGATGGCAGTCAGCAATTCTCTGAGTTCACTGAGTTAAAAAAAAAACAAGCCGAAAAACAAAAAAATGTACTTTAAATCCAATAATGCTGAGCGCATTATTGGATTTAAAGCTTCCATTTATAATAGAGGAATGGAATGAATTTTTAAAATAAAGCCCATGATACAACTATGGGACCAGACGATAGTCATTATCAATTCCTCAAACAGCTGCCAAAAAAATCATTAATGCTGCGGCTAAACCTGCTTAATAATATATGGACAAGTGGCCATTTCCCAGATTTGTGGAGACATTCTTTTATCATACCTATTTCGAAACCTTGAAAGGATGACTCAGCACATGGAAATTACAGGCCAAAATATTTAACCAGTTGTCTGTATAAAAAGAAAATAGAAAGAATAAACAACAATATACTGATTAATCTTTGAAAAAGAACCGCCTAATCAGTGATTACCAATGTGCATTCAGAGGGGAAAAAAAGCACCATGAATCACTTAGTACGGCTGGAGAACTTCTTAGAGGAATATTTCTTTGGAAAGAACACCTTACGGCAATATTTGTTGACTTAGTAAAAACCTATTATACCACATGGAAGTTCGGCATATTACAAGATTTGCATGATTTGGGCCTAAGAGGTAGACTGACAGAATTCATAGGGAACTTCCTAAAGTCCGAGTAGGAACTACAAGAACAAGAGGAAGAAGTTCCACGGAGAAAGAATTCTCTCAGTGATGGAATTTCTGCGTTAAAATAAACTCTTTTGTGAAATCTGTACGCCTAAAGTTAGAGGCTCCCTTTATGTAGACGATTTTTAATTATATACAAAATCTCGACATTTGAACACAAGAAAAAGCAAACTCCAACAATACGAAAATAAAATGCAGAAATGGGCCACAGAAAATAAGCTTACGTTTTCTAAACAAAAAATAAATGTACGCATTTCTGCAAATTAAGAAACATCTTAACTCTCCATGTTTGAAAATAGATCAAGCAAAAATTCCCACAGTAGATAAGCACAAAGTTTCTAGGTGTGGCTTTTGACAGGAAACTAACTTTCATCCCTCATTTGAAATATTTAAAAACTAAATGTAGCAAAGTCCTTCAAATTCTGTGTGCAGTGGCGCATACTGAATGGGTAACAAATCTGTATACACTGATAAAACTTTATAGATTGCTACTCCGTTCCAAACTAAATTATGCTAGTTTTTATATATGAGGTGGCCAGAAAGTCACACATAAAACTTTTCAACGGAACTTATCATCAAGGACTCAGACTAATGCTCGCGGCTTTTAAGATATCCCCACTGGAGAGCTTAAACACAGAAGCCGATGAAACACCTCCACATCCACGGCGTATTAAACTGGCAGAGCAGTATTATTTCAAACTATTTCAAACTTAAATCGTGCCCAACTAATCAACTCTATAGATCTACACTAATTATTAGGCCACCCCAGTTTTGTAAAGAAAATGATGGATTGCCAAGTAGATAATTCTAAATGAAAATAAAATGATGTTCTTTTTTAATACTGCACAATAACATGTGTTTCAAATGAACTGCTCTGGTGCCCAGTTTTTGTGCTCTCTTCCCCATGCTAGTCTCTCCTTCTTATTGGCTGGCCGAAGCAAAGGCTTCTTGGCTGCCTTGTAAAATTTCTCAAAGTAATAATAACAAAGAACCATTCATCTTTTCTTTGCAACAAAATGTTGTTTCTTATTATTTTGTTTTGCTTTTGAAAGGGACATTTTTTCTATTCGAAAACAAATTAGAATTTCGGTGACATGTTTTCTGTTGTATTTTATAATGCTTCCTTGTTTGATTATATACTGTAGTGGTGATGGCTCAGTAGTGAAGCGAATGTCAGCAAACTGCGGATAGCCATTTTGATCAACAAATTTTACAAGACATATCTGTATTTACAAATAACTATAAATTATTTGAAACATCTGCTTTTTTTTCTTTCGTCGTACGGTTAGTATTAGATCTACTGGAGTGACAGTGTGTAATCGATTTCGTTTTCTTTTTTTTATCAAATTGGGCCATTTGCAGTGCTGTGCAGTAATATGAATCTATTACCAGAGGATGTGCGTTGTGGTGCATTGGATATCGGCTAGGAACGAGAAATCGGGGAGCCGAGTTCGAATTCCGGCCGAATTCATTGCATTCACTTACGCGCAAATACCCTAGGGAAAGGTATTAATCTGTCTGTTCCTTCCAGTTATGGGTTAAATAGCAGGAGAGATTGGGTTCTATAGCCTTGGTCGGCAACCAGTCTACCCCAGAAAGTAATGGCAACCTATTGCAGGTTAACCTTCTGCCCAGTCAGTCATGTCTCTTTTGCCCAAGCGTGTATCACGTATGGCACTTAACTGACTGACCAGAGGGTATGATGAAATTTGTTTGTCCTTGAAAAATATTGTGTCATCCGTGATTGCATTAAACTTTTATCACGCGGTAACACTATTATCTCGAATGTTGATTATTTGCTCTACGGCTGTTGTCTGCAATAGACGTTACTCCAAGTAAGCGTACGGAAATTGTAACGCTGCGCAAACACACTGGCAAACCTTACAATGAGATTGCTGATATTGTGGTGGCCAACCTTTCAAATGCTTTTCGTGTCATCAAGGCAAAAAAACAAACTGGATCCATCAGTCCGATAAGTAAAAGAAAATGAGGTCGGAAAAGAAAACAAGACGACGTATATGTGATCATGGAAAGTGTGAAATATCATAGGGAGATGTTATTATTTTTTTGTTTCAATTTGTACAAGTTTGTATCACATTATCTATAATTAAAGATGGCGAAGAATTACAGAATGACTGGGAAAAATTAGCCTTGGCTCACACACGATGGAGGATGACAGTGTACACTGGCAAGAGAGACTGCGGCGAAGCGTGTTACGGATGAACATCTCAAGAGATATATTAGTGTCCTTGAAAATGTCATTTCGATCTAACGTGTACTGCATGTGGTCGCGGCTATCTAAGAAAGGCTGGAGACAACCATCATCAAAGGCACCACGTACGGAGTGAAGTCATTCATAACACCTTTTGCAGCATTTATGCAAAAAAATAACCAAAAATTTCGTATAATAAAACATTGTCACAACTACAAAGACACACCTATGTTACCCATATTTGGAGAAGATTCAACTAACGAAATTATATATATATATATATATGTGTGTGTGTGTGCGTGTGCGTGTGTGTGTGTGTGTATGTGTGTGTGTGTGTGTGTGTGTGTGTGAAATAAATGTAAGGTCAAGGGGTAAACCTAATTTATTGCTCATAATCAAGTTGCAAACATTATCTCTCTCTCTCTCTCTCCTTCTCTCTCTTTCTATTAGTCAGTCGAACTCTCTATAGACTGTTTATGTCTGTCACTCATTTGCTTGCTATATATCTGTATTATTCAGGTCATATCTATCTATCTATCTATCTATATATATATATATATATATATATATATATATATATATACTGTTATTATAAACGACGATGAATGTCTATTATGTTTAATCATGAGCCGTCCTAAACATCGTTTTTTGGCTTTAATTTCAGTTGAAAATAAAAACAAAAATTCTCCAACATTTGGATAATTTTTCATTAAGTTGGTTGTAAGCTTTCAGCTCACATGAGCCATCTTCAGCGAGGTTACAAGGACGTTTAGATAAAACAAATCCATTCAACACAAGATAAAATCATCGCTGATGGCTATAGGACTCAATTTTTCCTGCCATTTAATCCGTAGCTGGAAGGATGAGTTATGGATTAATACATTTCACAAATGTATTTACGCATAAGTGAATGTGTCGAATTTGACTGGAATTCGAACTCGGCTTTACGATTTCTCGTTTCAATCGATATCTACTGCACCAGAACCCATATCCAATCTAATACTGCGCTTAAATTCCGAAAGTAAATCATGAAATAATATTATGAAACAAACGTTACTGCATTTATAAACACAAAACTATTTTATATAATACATTAACCGAGAAATATAAACACACATAAATACTCATTTTGCTGCTGATATGTTCCACAATTTTTTCTTTATCTTGGTATATATATATATATGTATATAGCCCTGACGAGTAAGAACATTATAACGATGACCTCACGAAACTTCGAAGTTGCCATGAAGCAGTTCTGTTAAATAGACAAACTGTTTTTACCTATCAATACTCCAATCTCCAATCCAATATCAAGCACTTTATGATAAAATACCTGCTTGCCAAAATACATTTTATCAGTAAAACTACTGAAAAAAAACAACAACTTTAGCGCTAAATATTACTACAATTAATCACCTATACATACATATATTTATATATATATATTGTGTACTTGGGCAACAATATTTCTCCTTTATCCAGGTTTCATTAAAAAGGACACGGTATTATCATTGTTTTTTATATATGTTTTCAAATGTTCGTATAATATTATTTGTAAGAATTCTACAAAGGTTTTGTAATTTGACCGCTTTCGACTATGTTCTAAACCATTATCAAGAATTAATTTTGTTTTACTTGTAAATAAACATGTGTGAATTTATGCATATTGTGTATGTTAAATTCCTAAAACGATAAGCACATTATTACTGTGTTCATAATTGATGTTATTAAGCATAGGATTTCTCATTTTTATTAGTAATACCTCCATTATTTTTAGTAATGTCTCCATGATTTATAATCTTTTTTGTATGTGGATGATGCTATTATGTATGTATTATCAACAAGTATATCACGGATATGTCCTGGAAGATCTCGATGTGTGCTTAAATTAAATAGAATATAACTGTTGTGGGAAAGGTGCTATGTCAATCTTCTCGTCAATGTTTGGGTAGTGTAGCCAATGTAATTGTTTACGGATTTGGATAATTTGGGAACACATTTCTTCAGTGAACATATAAATTCTTAAACGACACTTGTTCTCTGAAGTTGAGATTTTTCAGGTGAATTATTATCAGTGATAATAAGGTTGGCAATTTTGAATATTTTATAATATATAAATAATTTAATTTTCTTGTTTGAATGAGTCGGTGTTGAATAATTTTGGATGATATTGCGAAGTGAATATTTGCCCTATCTGTAGCTATTGTGAACTTAATTTTTGTAAAAGATATTAATGATTGTGTTTTTGTCTATGTGTTTGTGGTTACCATTGGTTACGTTACGAAAATAAGTTTGATATGGTAATCAAGTAAATAATTTGAGAAAGCAATTGTTGACAAGCACTTGTTTCAAATTGTGTAGTTATTTGAAGAAATTCTGGTACGCTCTTGTCAGGAATTTTTAATAACGCCAGTTTTGTATCGAAGAGGACATTGACTAATACAATTAAGGCGGCAAAAACTTTTACTCGTTAGTTTTTTTTTTATACTGAAGTTGTAAAAGGATTATGGCTAGAATCTACAAGAATATCCAGGAATGGGAGTCTTTGTTTGTTTTTTTCTTTTTTGGTCAAATTCGTATGTGAATCTGAGAACAAGATTTTTAAGATGATCGATTTTGTTTTTGTTGTCAGGTAAAGGGAAAATATCATCAACGTATCGAACATATATTTCTTTAGTTTAGTAACTTTTTAAAACACTAATTTACACAATTTACACCATTTATTTGCGTGTACGTATTGCAATGATGGTCGTAATAAGGTACTTTATTAGTGCAGGCAAGTAAAAGCTTATTTAAGAATTTTGGAACTGATAGATTGTAGTGGGATTGAATTATATTTATATACAGCGTTAATTTTTCTGCCAATAGTTTCAACAAAAGGTACATTAGGAAATACATTTTCGATATCAAGCGATGTGAGGGTGCCATTGTTTGGTGTTGTAGATTTAAGAATTTGAAGGAATTGATGGGTTGACTTAATACTATAAATGGTAGAAGGTATGGGGTGATTATATCATTAAGGAATTTTGATAATTGATATACAGGTTTTGGAATTGAGAAATTATAGGCCGTAAGCGAAATCCAGGTTTATGTATTTTCACATTAGTGTATAAGTGTCCAGGTTGATAATCGCCAATAATTATTTTCATCGATTCTATAACGGAATTGTTGGATGTTACCGGTTTATTAACGGTGAGAGTTTCAGTGAGGTTTCTATTTAATTTTTTGAATTTGAATCGGTCATTGATGAAGTGCTGTGATTTTGTGTGGTATTTTGATTTATCCAAAATTACGTAACTGTTTTTTTATTTATCTCCTTTTGGGTGACGATATAATGGTTGTTTTTATTTCTTTAGCGGCATTTGCGAGTATTGTTCAGATGTGGTTGAGGAAAATGCATAGAGAACGGTTTTTTAAACATTCAGCCCTAGGGAGATTTTTGAGATTTGGGTGGAGTTTTATTAATTAATTTTCCCAATTGGCATAGTTACTAGTGTAGAAATTCAGTTTCAGTCTTTTTATGAGAAGGTTAAATTTCAGTTGGAGATGAAAATTTGGTCCTAGATTCTGGTCCTCGGTTAATGTATGACTAGAGAGGTTAATGTGTTTGCCAGTATTATTGGAAAGTAAGATATTTCCATCGTATAGGTTGCAGAGGATTTTGTGATTATTTGTCGGTGTCTTGTAACAGCATTGTAGGTACTTATTTTAATATGGTATAATGCTTCGTTGTATACAGGTTCTTCTTCTATGTGCCGTGTCCCTTCAGAATGTAGGCGATCATGGATTTCCACGTCTGCCTATCCCTGATGGTTCTTAGCACGCCTTTTCCTGTTACACCATGCAACCCACGTTCCATCATTCACCTGATTAGGTCTTTCAAATATGTTATCCATTGCTTTCCCCTGTCTCATTTCCCTGTATCTGGTCTGTTAGTATCAGGTTCTCCAAACCCTTCTTCCTCACTGCATGTCCCAGGAACTTCAGCTGCCTCTTCCTGATTCTCAGTATTAATTTCCGTTTTGTTTCCATCATTTCTAGAACCTTATCATTGCTCACATGATCGATCCATGATATTCGCAGCATCCTGCTGTAGAACCACATTTCAGTTGCTTCAAGTTTTTCTTTCATCGTTCAGTCAGAGTATTTGTAGTATCATATGGTTTTCAATCTCATTATTTAAATGTTTAATTGCGTGTTTGCTATTGTTATTTGTCGTAAAACACATTTTTTTCCGAAATGCTGTAGTACTACTTTCCTTGTTGGCTGCCGGATCATGTAACTTAAAAAGTACGTATTTGGGCAACAATTTCTCTTTTATACATGTTTCATTAAAAATGACAGACAAGGTATTATCGATAAGTTCTCCGTATATATTTTCTTTTTTCTTTTCTAGACTTCAAATTATATAAGAATTATTCGATGTTTTTGCACTTTGGAGCACTTTCGGCCGTACTTTTAGCCATTATAAAGAATGCTAATATCTTATGTATCATTTGTTAATGAAACCTAAAACACTCTCAGCTATTGAGCGTGTGTATAATGATAAAACGTAGCTCAGAGGTAGAATCGCCGACTGACGCCAATTCGGTCGGGTTTCAATCCTGGGGAAAAGGATGTCTAACCGCACTGATGAGCTGTGATACAGCGAAACAGATCTATCTGCGGATGGCTATTTACGCTCCCACACTCTGATTGAGCACTTTGAAAGAATGGTAGACTTTGAAAGACAGTAGCTACTCTAGCATCTACGCATCGTTCATTCAGCAATGAATTAGAACACTCAGCTATTGGGGTTGTGTATAATGATAATGTACAAGCTAAAAATTCTGCCCCCTTCTACCGAGCGCCCATAGCTCAGAGGTAGAATCGCAGACTGACGCCAATTCAGTCGGGATTCAATACTGTGTAAAAAGCAATCGGATGTCTAGCCATCCTGATGAGCTGTGATACAGCGAAACAGATCTGTCTGCCGGTGACTATATATATGTTTCTCACTTTTTTAAAGAAACACAATCTCTTCCCTTGGTATCTTCCTTGTATTTTTGTCTCAAAATTTTATTATTTCCATCATTGATCCCTTACCTAATACTCTGCCGTGGATATCGACTCGGAACGACATATCGAGGAGCAGAGTTCGAATTCCAGTTGAATTCCTTGCATTCACTTACGCATAAATACCATTCAGAAATACCATTCAGTAATGAGATATATAACAGGACAGAGTGGGTTCTATAGCCTTGGCTGGTAACCAGTCTACCGCAGAATGCAATGTCAACCAACTGCGGGATAATCTTCTGCACAGTCAGTCATGTCTTTTTCGAGACATGTTCGCCCAAAGCAGCTATCACGTATGGCACTTAACTGACTGATTACTCTACTAATAGATCCACAAGAGATTTTTGATGTTAACTTTACTTTTAAAACCTCTCTTACACACGTGGCAAAGATCGCCTTTGTTACCGATGTTGGAAACTTGCTTATCCCTGTATACGATCAGATGAAGTTTGAGTCCTTGTAAAGCTTCTCACAAAACTCGCACAATTAACCTGCAGGTCTTTCTAGTCGGGTTGCATTTCTGAACAGTTTGGTGTGATCTCATGTGACTGCATGTGTGTCGGTGTAGGAATAGATCTGGAAAGAATTGTATTTATCACTTAATTATGGTAAGTTTTTTGTTGGTATGCTCAGTTCTCTTCTGCTCAAAATTGTTGCAGCGTTCCCAAAATTTCCTGCCAGATCAATCATCAAGAAACATGTTTAAGTTTCAGTTAATTGCATCATTGATTTATTTTGGATGGTGTAAGGCTTATGAACGGTACAATCGATGACATTGTACCGGCTCACCGTAAAATATATTTTGGGCGATTTGTAATCCTCTATCTGTGTCAAATTACCTGATTTACTTAAGGGGATGCAGTTTCTGTATAGTATATTCTATATAGGTAGTTGCATAGAGCTACTTTTTCACTGTCAGCTCTCTGCCTTCGGACGGAGAGCGCTCTGTGCTTTTGGGCAGAGAGCACTAACCCAGTCGTGGCTCTGCCGAAGGGTAGAATCACGACTCTGTAAAGATAGACAGATATTTTTGGCCGGGCTATATGGCCCAGACGACCCACATAAAAAAGATCTTGTGTCACATTTCGCCTTAAGAGGGAAGCCCGACTAAATACTGCAGTTTATATATACAGGGTGCAAAGACATTTGCGTTTGGTGTACGAGACTACAAATTGATGGCCAAGATATATATATATATATATATATATATATATATATATATATATATATATAATTATGAATTAAAAGTGCATAGTTATATGATGCAATGTACTTTTAATTCATAATTATATGATTATATTATGCTCAACAATATTTATTGCACTGTTTATAAAAAATGCCAGGAAACTTAAAATCGTAAAATCTTGCGTCCTCTTTACCTGGATTTATATATATGTATATATATATTTGATTTATTTGATTCATTTGATCTATTGGATTTACTTTTTTTTACTTCACTGATTTGATTTATTTCTTTAGTCTTGATTCGTTATCCTTTTTTTTATTTTAATTTTCTACATACCAAACAAGAACTTGGCCCTCAGAAACAGAATGTAAAACCACAAATTTATTTGCCTGAAGAGAGTCAATCTTAGACTCGAAACACGTGTAGAGTCACAAATACCATTATGGACACTTAAAATATCATAATATGTATAATATCTTTTTACAACAATAAATATACACATTAAACTAAACTTTCACGGCCTCTCAAACATTATATATATATATATATATATATATATATATATATATATATATATATATATATTGTAGCAAAGTTACAGAACTCGTAGGTTTTTTACCTGCTGTTCATGCATTTACTTTTATAAAGAGTGCTCGATACCACGTAAAGCATTATTTTGTGTAGTGATACTATGAATTTATAAACCATTGTAACAACCATTACAATATATATATATATATATATATATATATATATATATATATATATATTGTGGAATAACTGATATATCTATTCTATCTTGTATAAATATAAGTGCATGAATAGATATCTAATATGGATTGGAATCTAACAGACTGATGAGATAAATAAAAAATAGGAAACGCTTATCAATCTATTATGTTCCACTTTTACTAAAACTTTATCAGAGAATGAGATATGAAAAAGAATTTTATTCATCTGTTGTGTGATTTTCATTGGATAAGCAGGCTTAACGTGCATTTGACTTGTTAAGAAGCGATAGTATAATTTATGGCGTTCTGAATGAACAGAGATGATGCATCGCCCTGTTGGCTTGGGATTAAGAATACGCCGACTGCACCTCTAAAGAGGAGTAAATCAACCGCTAATATGTTGTCCTGGGTATGACAATAAATCACATTCGTCAGGAAAACCACTGATTAGGAGTCTTGGAAGAGCGTGGAACAACCTCTTAATTGCTATTGTTCCCAGCTCTAACTTACACGCAATACATATTTTATTCTTTACAATCATTTGTAAAAATCTTGTTGGCATTAAATAACCTATTGAGACTGAAATGTTGTAAAACTTAAATTAAACCAAACCAAAACTTCATAAATGTGCGTGTGTGTGTGTGTGTGTATGCATGTCTCAATTGATAAAGATGTTATAAACTGAAAATCGCAAGACACATTTTCATATAAATACAAGTAAATCATGAACAATTTAACAACGTGAGTAGATTTATTAGAATGCTATTGCAAATACATTCTTTTATTTTAAATTGTTACATTGCGAAAGTAAATGTTTAAGTTAATAAACTAGTTTAGTATATATATATATATATATATATATATGTATGTATGTATCATGTTTCGTTAAAAACGACCGGCAAGGAAGATCTTATTAATATTTGATTTAATTTGTTCAGTATTCTTAAATGATTTTTTTTTTTACTAGAGTTAAACAATGTAAAATTGTTCCATAATTTTCGACTTTCCAAGCGTTTCCAGTCTCTTCACAGGCTATTTTCATGTTTTACTGCCTGACTGTAATGTACTTTTTTATTTTCTTCTTAGTTTTTTGTTTTTTAGGGTAGTTCTTTAAAGCTGTTACGATGGGCATCGTGTGAGCATCTATTTTTTAAAACACTTTCAAAACACCATTTCTACAGTTAAACAATATAAAGCTGATGGTAGGCGAAAAATGAATAATATATAGTTTCTCTTTTATAGCGAGTTGCCGTTGACATTGTGATTTAAATAGTATTTTTGTATTTTCAACCAAAATTGTTTAAACTTCTTGCAAGTTACTTATGTTAACTATAATAACCAATACCCAGAAAGAGTTTAAAATAGCAATAATAACGAATTACTTAAAGAAAGCACATCAAAAAAAGAATATTTTTGAGTGAACTAAAAGACATAAAACAAAAATTAATCAACAATAATTCTCTCAACTACATCTACTCTCATCACCGATAAACAAATAAAATTATTCTTACAAAAAATACATGACTACAAATAAAACAAGGGAACATAAATGTATTTTATTGCAGTCAAATGCACATTAATTATGAACAGAACGAACTTTCTACACCAAACATTATCAGATACCATATTTCTGCCGTAATTCCTCGCAAACATGTAAAATTTATGGTAAATTTTCGTTTTAGATCCCAAAGGCTTTTCCCCCTTCAAATTTATCCAAAATAGCATTATTTCTGTGCAAATGTATATGCTGAACTCAAATCAGCAATTAGTTATTGAAGAAACCTATCTTTATTGATTTGAACGACCAGAAAACGTCGAACTACATTTCGCTCATTTTGTCTCCCGTAACTGTAATGCAATCATGTAATTAAATGCTGAATGACTTTCGGCGTAGGCAACAAATTTCGGCCTATTTTCGGCCTATTTACTTCTTTACTGAAAATTCTGCCTATTTACTTCCTGTAATGGATGTAATACGCGATTTTTTTTCTACGCGTATTACTTTCATTACAGGAAGTAAATAGGCGGACATTTCAGTAAAGGAAGTAAATAGATCGAAAATTTTTTGCCTTCGTGAGAGATATGGGAGACAAAATGTGCGAGATGAAGTTCGATTTTTTTCTAGTTGTTAAGGCCAATAAAGGTAGGTTTCTTCAAATACTAATTGTTGATTTGAGTTCAGCATATACATTTGCATAGAAATAATGCTATTTTGGATAAATTTGAAGCGGGACTAGCCTTCGGGACCTAAAACGAAAATTTACTAAATTTATAATATATTATAGAAAATGGAAGAGAGCAAAATTTGTTGTTTCTAATAATAATAACCCAATCAAATTTAAACTTGTGATGACTAATATAGTGCATAAATTTCAATGTCCTGTACAATATTGTGTTTCTTGTAATAAACCAATTATCTATATTGGCCATACTACAACTTCCCTGTGCACCACTTATCTAGTAATAATAGTGCAATAAAAACATTTATTAACCCATAACTTACAGGAACACTTAAAAATATTTTGGGTGAAAATACAAAAATACTATTTAAATCATAATATCAAAGGCACCTCGCTATAAAAGAGGCAATATATATATAACAGTTTTCTCCTACTATCAATCTTAAAATATTTCTAAGTGGAAATGGGGTTTTAAAAGTTTTTTTTTTAAATAGACAGACGCTTATATGATACCCGCCGCGCGCATCACGTGACAGCTTTAATGAACTCTCCTAAAAAATACATTAAAAAAAAGAAAAAATACATTACAGTCTAACATGAGGACATAACAAAACCAGAAAAATAACATTCTTAGAAATAGCAAATGAAAAGGCTAAAAACGTTATAGAACATTTTCACATTTCTTATCTCTAGCAAAAAGTCCCCCACCGTCGAAATGTGGCCTCCGTTTGTCTGTTCTATAAATACTTTCATGGCTTCTGCTCGGACGAACTTAAGTCGCTGGTGCCTCCTCAACAGGTGTTTACTCGTGCAACCAGACTGGCAACTGGGTCCCACCCATTCACAGTCAGGTTAGCCAAATGCAGACGACAATTCTACTCCTGCAACTTCTTCTCTCGTACTTCCCGCTGGTGGAACTCGCTCCCATATTCTCTTGTCTTGGTGGAGCGCCCAACAAAGGCTAAAGTCGAAGAGATCGGGGTCCCACACGTTGGCGTGATCGGACGAGTGTCAGACGGGTAGCCGCGGTCGACTAGTCAGGCATTAACCGAGATTCAGAATTTTTGTAAAAATTCGGAAAAATGAAGTTCGAAAATGGAATTAAATTGCTTTATTCTTAATTTCGTAACGTTCGCCATCTATGCAAACCTCCAGAAATTTAACTGCAAAGTCAATACTCATCTACTAACCACTGGACTCTATCTCTCTCCCCACCCTCGTATAACCTTCCCTTTCTCTCCACCTATGTATCTGTCATCGCACCTGCATTCTCAGCTTTCTATTGCTCCTTTCTAACTAGTTTGTACTCCTCACTCTTTTCTAATTAATCTTTTTACAGTTATGTAGCCCCCCCCCCCCCGCACATCAGTGGCATTTCTGCCTTGCTCGGGGTGAAATGATTAAAAGTAAAAAAAAAAAAGGAAACAATGTCAGACTACTGAAAAATAAATAAAAAATTAAGAAAATCTTACTTGTTGGTCGTTTTTAACAAAACATGTTTAAATTATATAACCTTCTCTGATGACCCGTTTAGTTGAAACCCTTGTAGGTTTGTTGGCTCTCTAGGTTAATTTACTTATTCTGTTCTGCTTACGTATTGAGCGCTTTTTTGTATTGATTACTCGTCTCGGGATTTTTCTTTGGGCTACGCACTGGCTCGGTCCAAATCGCTTTGGCTAATGTTCATGTGATTAGCTCTTTCTTTTTATTACAACCATTTTTTCCTTCCGCGGATATACGCGGATGGTTTTTCGAAACGAGTATAATGATAAGTTTGCATTTACATATATATATATATATATATATATATATATTATCAGAATTAACTTTTTTAGTTTTGATTCCTCTCACTGAACTTATCGTGTGAATTATGGATATGTCCAGTTGCTTTTCCGATTAAATGCATCATTCGGATATTGAATATTTGATTTCAACTTTATTCCAATACTTCGTTAAGTGTTACCAGAAGAAAGACGAATCCCACTCAATACACTTCTTTAACGCTCATCACAAAGCCAAAACAATAAACAAATTTCCCAGGTCAGATTTCAGCTAATAACTAACTTTTTCCAACGAGAATATGTTTGATATGTCTGGCGTTATTTCTTTCTCTCTCTCTTTATCTATATATTTCTTTTTCTTTCCTTTTTTTGTTCTTCATTTATTTTTCTTTCTTCCCCTAAATTTTTTTATTCTTTTCTATTTTTCTTCCTTTATTTATTTTTTGTTAGTCTTTTCTTTATTTTTCATTTTTTGCGTTATTTATTTATATAATTTTCTTTTTCTTTCTTTCTTTTCCTTTCTTACTTTCTTTCTTTCCTTGTATTTTCTCTCATTATTCCTGTATTCTACCTTTCTGTTTTCTTTCTTTCTTTTTTCTTTTTTTCTCTTCATGTTTTCTTTCCTTTTTTCATTATTTTATTATTTCTTTTTTCTATATCATTCTTTCTTTCTCCCTTTACTTATATTTGATTATATCATCTTTCTATCCATCTTTTTAATTTTTTATTTCTTCATTTTCTTTCTCTCATTCTTTCTTTCTCTCTTTCTCTCATTCTTTCTTTCTCTCTTTCTTTCTTTCTTTCTTTCTTTCTTTCTATGTAAATGTCGCTCTATTACATGCTGTTCATAAATATGTAGGGAAGTCAAAATGATATGTAATTTCCAATTTAATTCTATTTGTATTAGTCAGATATCTTATGCATTTTTATCTTTACCCCATAAAATGTTTTGAATAAAAGGAAAACTTTTTTGTGGAATTGCGTTCACTTTCCGTAAGCATACCCCTTTTTCAAAATGTCTTCCATTTGAACAAATCTAAAGAGCAAGTCTTTATTGAATTTCTTTGATCAGGACAGTACAAACATTCGCAGGATTTTTTAAATATTGATCTGAAGGGTGCATTTGATCAAATTGCAGTATTGAAATCGGTCAATAACGTTTTGGTACAATCCCATAGAAAATGAGGAAATTCATTGGTTAAGCATGCTTCACGTGTATTAGACTTGTTAGGCAGTGATAATATCATTTATGGCGTTCTGAACACAACGAGAAATGATTCTTTTTTTTTTTAACTTCATTCCATCTTCTAGTATTGGAATTCAGAATACACCGACTACATCTCTGGAGAAAGATAACCCCGTTAAAGCTACTTCCTCGGTATGACGTTGCAGGTACTCTCACTAAGACTGTACATGTAGCAGCTGAGGTGTAGTTGGATAAGAACAATCTGATACTCACACAATACACTATCAAAAAACTATGATAAAACATTCCTGTAAAGTATGATAGTCCCTGCGGTATACTGTTGACTCCTGATTATTTAAGGCAGGGTTCGGCAAACTACGGAACGCGTGCCACATGTGGCATACCAAGTAATTTTTAATTGAATTAAGAAAATATAAAAAAAAGCTATTCTGCTTTTCTTAATTCTTGGAATCTCTCCCGAGATCTTTAATCTCGTAGAATAAAGTTGTCTTTGCTCTTCTTTCGTGTTTTGATTCAAGTTATTCTTGTGAACAAATTTTCTTTCATATGAAAGCAGTGTTAAGTTCAAAATGAAGTTTTCTAACACCCAAACATTTAGAAAATTGAGTAAAACTCAAGTAACAAAGTACATTGTCGATATTGAGTAATTGGCTAAGACCAGTGCAAGGGTAAAACTCACATTAATAAAAAAATCTTTAAAACTTAAAAACATTTTATTTGTATTATATAGTTTACATATTATTGTTTATATTACTATATAAAATATATTGTAGAACAGGTATATTGGCTTGTATTAAAATATGTATACTGCTGGCACACTTGATA
Organism: Ascarosepion bandense; assembly: GCA_037127315.1. NCBI lineage: Eukaryota > Metazoa > Mollusca > Cephalopoda > Sepiida > Sepiidae > Ascarosepion > Ascarosepion bandense. Next base: position 924,568 of record JBBBDQ010000776.1, read on the forward strand.
ATTTTCAACCCATAAGCCAGCACATTGTTAGCCAAACTTACCGATACCTGTTTTAAGAGTTTGGGCAAATTCGGTTCTTCAAATATTGGCAGATTCTACGAGGAAACAATAAAGATTCTGGAGCTGCATAACATGTCAGTTAAGTGCATTACGTGATACATGACTGATTGGGCAGAAGATTACCACGCAGTAGGTTGACTTTCTGCGGTAGACTGGTTGCTAGCCAAGGCTATAAAACCCAATCTGTCGTATTATGTAACCCATTACTGGAGGGAAGAGACGGATTAATACCTTTCCCAAGGGTATTTGAGCGTAAGTGAATGCAAGGAGTTCAATGGGAATTCGAACTCGGCTCCCCGATTTGTCGTTCCGATTCGATTTCTACCGCATTACAACGCACGTCCGTGTAACATGAATAGTATATAAATAAGCAAAATTGACAAAGGAGATGATATCTGGCTTGATTATTATAGACCAGAGAGTGATATCATCCAAATTGACTGTTAGAGCCAGAAAAGGCGTTATACTCAGAGAACTTATGCCCTATAACAAAACTATCAATTCCGTTTTGTTTTGCTCAAATAGAAGTATAATTCCGTTTTGTTTTCACAAACAGAAGTATAATCCTGGTTCCTCAGCCTTTGTTTAAATAGTAGGACTTGAATCAACGAAAAATGCTAATGCAATAGTCATTGCAAAATAAAAAATATATCTTACAATCCTTGAAAAATATATTTAGGCTCTGAATCGAAAATTACAGAGGCATGTTCGAATTCTAGTCGGGTTCTTTATATTCACTAATGTGCAAATATCTTCGGGGAAAATATGAATCCAAAAACGTTTTGAACCACAGTGAACACAAATCATTCAAACAATCCAGATAATCTCTATATTTATGGGGCCCTAAAGATGTATACATTGCACATTTAATTATTTGATAGCCCCTCTTGTCATATGTTATGAGGATCAGCTATCGACTAAGTATGCGAGAAATGATCAGACTGATTTGAATTACAGTCGAGTCCACTGCATTTAAATGCCCTTTAAAATGGTTTAAACGCATCTTTTCTCCCCCTCCAACTTAAATGTGCCGCATCTTGTGCTACATCTAAGCGGCGCTTAGAAAATCAACTATCCGGCCTTGGCTAGAAACCTCATTAGAATAAGTACTCCAGATTAGAAACGCAGCATAGCGACAGAAAACGAAGCCGCGATAAATCCTGGAAAGTAATAGATAATTAAAAAATAAATCGAAGAAAAAAATAGATCGCTAGTATTTGGAAGGAACATGGCATCAAAATAAATTATCATTTAAAAGCAAATTTATTTTCATTCGTCATGAAGAGTTAATAGAAAAAAATCCTGTGGCTTTTACATTAAAAAAAGACTTTATTTAAAAGTGAAACAGAAAAATTCAGATATGTTGGTAAAACATGAAGACGTTTCTACGCATACATTTTGAAGGTCAAAGCGAATGAATCGCACAAAGAGACTATATAGGAAAAAACATAAAAGTGTTTTACGAATTTCCAGTTAATAAATAGATTTTCACATAAAAAGAGCCATATAGACTTTAGAGGGAGGATCTTTGCAGTCAAAGATATATAAAAACCCAAACAGACGCACTCACAGATATATAAATATGATTTACAAAACATATAGCCTTACGGCTATATGATGTTGAAACACCGATTCTCATCTGATCAGCGAAGTTAAGTAACGTTGAATCAAAATACCAAGTTGGGTGACCGATCGAGGATACCAGGTGCGGTAGGCTTGTATACGCACGTGTAATGATAATGGCTCGGAATTGTAAATCTGGTAGCTGAGTTATGTGTGTTGTGGTGCAGTGGATATAGGCTCGGACCGAGAAAACAGGGGAGCCGAGTTTGAATTCCAGTTGAATTTCTTGCATTCACTTACGCGCAAATACAATTGGGGAAGGTATTAATCCGTCTCTTTCCTCCAGTTATGGGTTAAATAATAGGAGAGATTGGGGTCTATAGCCTTGATTAGCAACTAGTCTACTGCAGAGAGTAATGGCAATCTACTGTGGGATAATCTGCCCAGTCAGTCATATCTCTTTTGAGACACAATCGCCCAATCTTGTATCACATATGGCACTTAACTGACTGACTGAGTTCGAATTCCACTCCTGTTCGTCATGTTCACTTATGTGCAAATATATATGGGGGAAAGATATGAAAACTTTGGGTTAAGTAGTAATACTTATATCAGATAATTATCATGTTCCCCACAAATATTCTTACAATCCAGAAATATGTTTTGGATTAAATTACCTTCGAAATGGTAATAATCAGTTAAAAAATGTCAACCAATCTACAATACATTTGTGTCTGTTTAATAGAAAATGTTTATCTTAATCATTCTGCGTTGTTGAAATATTCATTTAGCTGTTTCGCGGTCATCGGATACAAATTAGTACAATAAAATTAATATTTCATCGTAGTCTGTATATAATTATAGATATTGGCAGGTGATATCACACACACGCACACACACACACACACACACACACAAACAGACACACACACAAGCATATATATATATATATATATATATATATATATAAAAAGGAAAACTCAACACGTCATTTCAAGTGGTTTATCTTGTTGGATTATCCTCACCGTTTACGGACTGGACATATATATATATATATATATATATATATATATATATATATATGTGTGTGTGTGTGTGTGTGTGTGTGTGTGTGTGTGTGTTGGAAAATGAAACAGCAATTTTTATAACATCAAGAAAATACAATACTCGCCACCTGTGTGATAAGTAGATAACCAAAGTAAATGTCAACTTTTCCACAGACGATACCCCACCCTTCGGCGGAGCCTCGTCTGCGTTACAACTCCACCTGAAGGCAAAAAGTCCGTCAATGTCAGGAAATTATCTGAGCGACGTTAATTGCTAGACAGCAATATAGATATTTAGCTGCTTCCCAACTTGAGACAAAATGTGGTACGATATTCGCTTCCAGCGTCTTGTATGCACGATTTCGTAGTTGCTTGGAAACCTTCCATGTTAACAAAAACAAACTGTCATTATTGTCATTTTCGACCGTGAGTTGTTATACTATAATCTTTGAAAATATAAGCTGAAAACATAGATTAGATTATAAATTAAATCATGTATCAATAGTGTTTTTCTTTCATCATTTAATGATAATGCTATTAAGCTTATCAGACAATATGAAAAAATTTACATAAAATAGTCAAAACGTGTTTATATTATTTAATGAAACATGCATCAGTATATATATATATATATATATATATATATATATATATATATATAGTGCCTATACAAAAGCGTGGATTAAAAAATATACCAGAGAAGTTTGAAAAGTTCTCAGTGCGAGCTACCTGACCAGACCTGCCGAAATAAACATCAGAATCTTTGGAATCTCTACTTGGCCAGGCTGTGTACTTTTCCACACACACTTTTAAAATGTTCTCCTAAAGATTATATTCAAACATAGACACAAATTTGCGTATGAACTGTTGATATTACTATATTTATATCCATGATGCATATTCCATTTTCCTGTAGTTGTCTGGCATCAGATATAATATTCTATTCAAACAGAATTTTCTTCTGAACTTTAGATCAATATATGTATATTCATGAACATATACGTGACCCGTTCCGAAATGAATACCTTCTACTTTATTATGCGGGTGCACGACATTAGATTCGGTTGTTAGCCGTTGTACAGCACTAGATGTTGAATCTTCCCGCCAAAAATAAAATTCTTTTTAACTTGTTCGACAGAGCAAAATATCGTATTTCACTGAACAGACCAATATTGAAATATTAACACTTAACGACAATTGATAAAACTTTACGGAGACCAGATGCTAAATATTATCAGCTTTAGGCGGTGAGTACTGTGTTTCAGCACTGTTAACAGGAGTGTTTTTTCTACAAACATTTTTGTTTCAAATCATTTCAACCCAAACAAGGCGGTACCGCCACTAATGTGAAGGGGGCTACATAAGTGAGTTAAAGTAAGGAATAGAGGGAAAGTGAAGAAAAAGGCAAACCAGCTACAGGGGGTGAAAAAGAATGGGCAAGAAAAGTATGTGAACACAGAGTGAAGACAGTTACGAAGGTAGATAGAAAAGAAAAGAACGACGTTTTAGACAGAATTGCACAGATGCGCCTGTGGAACTCCCTTCCATATAATTGCTTTCCTGACGGCTACAACCCCCAGGAAATTTAAATGCAATGTCAATACCCATATCTTATCAATTTGTCTCTAGTTCTTTCTACATCACCCTGTATATCATTTCATTTCTCGCTACCTTCGCAACTGTCATCACACCTGTGTTCCCATCCTTCAATTGCCTTTTCTCTGACACCCCCTGTAACTGCTTTGTCTTTATCTTCCCACTCCTCCTGTCTAAACTTTTACTCTTATGTAGCCCTCTGTGCATCAGTGGCAGTATCGCCTTGCTTGTTGGGGGAACTATTAAAAGATATATTAAAAGAAGGAAAATATTTTTAAGGATATTTTTTAAGGTGAAATAGACTTAGTAATACATGTCGTAAAAACCCATAGCTGTGTGGCGAAAAGATTGATTAATACCTTTTCCAATACGATCTGGGCGTAAGTGAATATATTGAATGTGACTGGCATTAGAACGTTGCTCTTCAAATTTAAATTCCGATCTGTTATCCATTACATCATCAGCTTATCCACACATAGTCCTGATATTTCTAAGCAGTCCTCCATCCAGAAAGTGATCCTGCTCGAAGTTACTTAAATTTGGCGATGGTACGAGAGCCGGTGTTCCAGCTTGATATGGGCATAAACCTAGAGTGCCTTGAAGATTCATACTAAAAGGTGTTGAAAATCTAGAAATCTAGGGTCTCATACATGAAGACATCTGGCTTATTAGGTATTATGGGCTTCCTGAATGTATTGTACATTGCTTAAAAATACAATACAGCCATTATTTTCGGTTCGTAAAGTTCTTTCTGGGTTTGTATATATATATATATATATATATATATATATATATATATACACGTGAAAAAAATCACAAGATCGCCAAGACCTACCGCGGTTTCGCACAACGGCTCGTCAGGGCAACGGCAGACCAGGGATTAACCAAATAAATAGACACACTGAGCAAAGACTAACCAACCAGCATACCCAACTGGGGAAGGGGAGGTTCGGAGGTAAAAAAAAAATTTCGGAGACACAGTATGGTTATAGACACTAAGCAAGAAATTTTGCCTTATGAAATCTACACCTATTCAGTATTTCAGTTTTCGCGTTAATAAGTTTGTTGGCAGGTTCAAATTTAGCTATTGCTAGCTTCTCCTCATCACATAACCTACAAAATTTATTGTCTTTATTATAGTTAGGGCACTTTTTTATTATTTCCCATTTCAGAATGGGGTCTCTTTTTGTTTTGGTTTTTATGTCCCATACATAGGTGGATAAAGCTGTGCTATGTTTATACTTCTCGTTTTTAAAAGAGGTTTTATGGTTGTAAAACCTAATTTTAAAATTATCATGCGTAGCTCCTATGTATGTTTTAGGGTTTTTATCATTTTCGTTAATGTAAACTCTAACTTTATAAACTACTTTGTTTTTGTTTTTTTGTTTTTTTTTTCTTTGCTGCGAGGTACTGTATGTATTGTCGGTACTCCGCGGTTTTCTTTTTTTTTCCCCTCTTGTCCAACGCTTTATAGCGACGGACAGTAACGGAGTTAGATTCTGCCGGTTATTTGTGGTCCTCAAGGTTTGCTTTTGTAAAATTTTAGGATCTAGATACGTACAGAGTCAGTTTTATTATTATTATTTTATTATTATTATTATTATTATTATTATTATTATTATATATATATATATATATATATATATATATATATATATATATATAAATGCATATGTATGTCTGTCTCTGTGTGTGTTTGCGTGTCTCCATGCGAATGAAAATTACTCCTCCAAAACGATTTCAACCAAAATTGGGTTACTTGTCGTTCATGACATGAACCTTTGATGTACGCAAAGAAATTTCGAATCAATTTACAGGGTATGGCAGAAATCACCGAAACGCTTAGAATTTACGCAGTCTTCCCCACGGAGACTCCTTATGTAGATAAAGGTTGGAACATTTGATGTAAACAAAGACCTTTTGAATCAATGTACAGGTTTCGTCAAAAATCAACAAAAAACTTAATTTTGGGTGATCATTTGTGCACTTTAAGCATCTCTCAAGACGCTTCACTCAAACTCAACCAAAATCGAGTCACAGGTAGATCAATGTTTGATTCTTTGATATGCGACCAAAAAATTCAATTGACACACAGGGTGCGGCAAAAATTAAGAGAAAAGGTTGCTTTTCTTCTAAAGGCCTAGTTGTATTCTCATGTAAATCGAATCGTTTTTTTGTAAATTCCACCTTATAATATGCCATAACAATTACACGTTTTCGAAAAGGTAGCAACCACTCCGATGTTGCAGGAACAATGCATCTACTTCTGCGTCACAACCTTATCGTATGTCCTTACAGGCTCATTCCCGTTTATTGGCAAAATTGACCAAGAATGAATCCCGTTTTACAAACACAACAAAAATCAAAACTTATTTCGCTTTTTTTAACTTACGCGTCACGGAAACCACACACGGAAGCTTTTTGAATAAACTCTTGACCTTACCATTTCAGCTTAACCACTGACAAACCCCGTGCAACGCCGGCCTATACAGCTACTATATATATATATATATATATATATATATATATATATATATATATATATGATTAAACAAATATTTAATTCTTATTCATTTTTTCCAACATCTTCATATTTTCCCGCTTTGTTTAAGACTATACAAATTGTCTATAAATGTTATCGTTCCAGACGCATTCTGTCATTTCTATAGCAAAAAACAGAAACATGTTCGGATGCTGAAAAAGCCCTGATAAAAATTAATTAAGTCTTTCGTTGGGCGTATTTAATTAAAGGTGTATGAAAAAAATATTTCTGCCTCCAAAATATTAATATAAAACAGCGCTCGATATATAATATCGAGCTGTGAATACACACCACTCGCCAAATATAAGAAAAGAGGCTTTCCATTACTTACCACATCCCCTGACGAGATATCGTAATTTTAATTTCGAAACAAAATGTACAATTTGTAGTGGATATAAAAAAAATTGTACATATTCTAAAATATAATTTATATATATATATATAGTCATCTGCAGACAGATATGTTTCACTGTATTACAGCTCAGCAGTACGGCTTAGACTTCATCACTTCCTAACCCAGGATCAAGACCCGACCGAATTGGCGTCAGTCAGCGATTCTACCCCTAGGTCACGAGTGTCCAGTGGAAGAAGGCAGGCTTTTTAGCGCGTAACTAGCCAAATATAAGAAAAGAAGCTTTCCATTCCTTACCACATCCCCTGACGAGACATTGTAATTTCAATGTCGAAACAAAATGTTTCAATTATTGTGTATTTTGGAAGCAATCTTATTTTTATACATATTTTGTTAATGACGACTGACTAATTAATGCGATTACTCTTTTTTGCTTAATTTTTCTTTAGTTCTTACGGTCATTGTATTTTTTTTTCTCCTGGATGCAAAATTTATAAAACTTGCGTCATTATTCTTCATATCCGTGCAATTTCGTTTATTATTTTAACCATTAACAAGGGAGATAATTCTTTTTTAATTTTTAAAAAATATTTGTTTTTTTATATATGTGTCAAAATTAGAAAATATTCTGTTTTCCGAACACAATCAACACACTGTGGACGTATTCATATTTAATGCTACTGAGAAAGACCTTAATACCCATTTCCATATTTGTGAAAAAATCAATAAATTTGAGGATTTCACGGTATCTGTGGACAAGAATGACTGCCTTCC